>JBBMEG010044444.1:0-15980 GCA_037832605.1 Cyclanthera cordifolia | reverse complement strand
ATTTATAAGTATACGTATAAGTATTAAAATTAGTATTTGTTTTGATTATAAATAATGATTGCAGTAAAAAATTTGGATGTAGTTTATAAGAGTATTCAGAATAAAATTTTTAGAATTTTTCATTTTATAAATTGTGGAGTTGTAGAACACTATTGCTCTCAAATACATTGAGAGTCAAATACCGATTGATTTACACCAAACAATAAAATTATTGAGTTAATTTTAATTTTAGTTTCACATTTTTGTTTGGGATTGGTTTACTGTTTTATCTTTTTTATTTATCTGCTTCATTTTGGTTGTTGTAGGGAGCTGCTTGTATATCTCTGTAGATTGATAGGGGTTAACCTCATTTTTATATCTTCTCCTTCTCTTCTCTTTAATAGGGGTGTGTTTGTATTTTTTGTAGGATAATAATACTTAAATACTAAATTTAATTTATAGTAGATTGCAACAGTTGTCAAACTTTAAAGGGTACACGTTCATATTTCATAATTATTAGATGTCTCTTTTAGGTTTACCAATATTGAATCGAATCTCAATATCATTTTTATTTGACGGAATACTCGTTTGAATTTATGAACTTTGACACAATATTAGAACGTGTGAATTTCTATCTCAAAATTAATTAACAATGTGAAAAATAGCTCACATTATTTAATAAATATTTGGAGGAGTACTCTTCATTTTTTTTTTAACGTGAAATAATGAAATACTCAAGAAATTCTCTGTCATATTTAGTTATAAGTTTTCTCTGCTCCTACCGCTTATAACTTTTTTATCTAAAACTTTCAAACAAAACTCCTCGTAAATACTATTATTCATTCGCAAAACTCTATCGAGATATTCTCTAAACATTTCGAAACAAATTTTACTATTGTTTGTGTTGAAAAAGTGAATAAACTTTCAAACATTTATATAACATTGGTTAGACTATTTTTCTTATCATTAATTGATTTTGAGATACATACTCACATTAAATAAAAATACCATTTTGATTGGTGGATTTTGAGATTTATTTCATTTTGATCTCTAAAATTTGAAATATATAATTTTTGTTTATAAATTTTGAAATGTTTAATTTTAGTCTATGTGATGGGTTATTTGTCCAATTTTGGTCAAACTTTAAATGTCTTTAGACTATTAAAAAAATTAGAAAATGGTCCTTAACCTAAATATATTTTTTTTCATTCCTAAATACTTTAGTTCTTCCTCATCTCTCACTTTTTCTCTTTACACCAATTTTCTCTCTCTTCAATCCACCACTCTCCTCTCCTCTCCTCTCCTCTCCTCTCTTTTCTTCCATTTACCACTAATCTTTCTTTCCTACTTTGTCACATTGTCCAAAATCAATAAAAACACATAGTTCACTTAAGGATAGATTAGCAAATAGATTTTGACGACTCCATAAGATTCAGTAACATGGCACTACTTTCCCTTTGATTAAATTGGTTGATAGGCTACACCCATCCTTGATTTTGTTGCTTATTCGTAGAGGTAGAGATGTCCACAGGTCGGAGCTGAGAAATTCCCGTCCCCTTTACCGCCATAAATATCAATTCTCGACCTTTTGAAATTCACGGCTGACATTCCCCACGAACAAATTTCACCATTCAACTATTTTCTCTTTCTTTTTTTTTATCTTAATTTTGAGAAATGTCTTTTTGATAATATTTTCAATTAGATAGTTAAAAACATACATGCATATCACTAAATATATCTACAAATAAATAGTATATGTCAATTGTTGCTCCTCTCATCCCATGATTCAAGTGATTGATTTCTATTTGAGATTACAGGCAAGAAGATTCTTCTATTATTAAATTCATTAAAAATAAACATATAAAACTTCATGTTACCATTAAACAAATTTATATTTTTAATTATCGAAATGATTCGTAACGCGTTGATTTCATTGTTGAAGGTTATTCAGTTCTACATTACGTGATTTCATTTCTCTGAAAATAAACTTAATTTTAAGAAAATGGATTGTTAATCATGTTCCAAAATAAATTTCCAAAATTTTTGTTTATTAAAAAAAAACTAACTAATGCAATGATATTTATCTATTTAATAATTTAGAATTTTTCTTATTTTTCAAATCCATCAATAAATTTTCTAATTTTTTAATAGTTGGCTAGATATTTAATATTTATTTAACTTTACTATTTAGGTAAAGAACCAAAATAAAAACGTTAAGAATATATAATAACTAAAAATGATCATTATTAAAATATTAAAATTAAAAAATCTTCCATTTTAAATTTTAGGGATGAAACTAAAATATTAGACTTAGATAAGGACTAAAATGAAAATTTTCACCAAAATTGGTGACTTAACTGGTCCGTTGTTATTATTATCATTATTTTTGGTGCATCACACTATGTTTTTTCTTTGTTTTTTGAACTATTATTTTCTTATTTCTATATTATATAGTGATTGCCCCACCAATCACATATCGCCCACTTCCTATTTTATTTGAAGTATTCAATTCATTCTTAACAACTACCATCATCTCATTTAATGCTTCATAATAATTATATTTTTATAATTATTATAAAATAGTCTAATTTTAAATATTTATGTATATACAATTATATTGTATTATAGAAAAGTGAATATATTTATTAATGGTTCATATTTTTTAAAGTAACTAGGTTTATAATTATATTCTAGATTTATAAATTTTGCTAATTTTTAAATTAAAAAAATCACTTGTTGATAAAATTATAGATTCAAATAAATGTCTTTCTTTAATAATTATTCGTATATATTTTCTATGAAGATTTAATTATTTTATATTATTATCCAACAAAATTTTACAATAAAAAAAATAATAAAATAACCAAATTACATAAAAAAATAATAAATTAAGGCAAATACAAATAAATATCTATTAGAAAGTGCATCATAAAACCAGTTTGTTGTGAGAAAAATAGTCCACATTATCTTAAAAATTTGGAGGACTTTCCACTGAATGTAAGACATTATGAGATCTTCAACAATATCATAAGTAAGTCTCGAGTTAAGACCTCAAGTTTACATAATTTTGAAGTCGTGATCTTCAACCAACAACACCATTGTTCAGATTTATTGAATTCAGCTTTACTTTGAAAATTAAACCAAAATTTAAAGGAACAAAAGTTTTTCAAAACTTGTTTTAAAATTAGTGTGTATATTCATTTCAAAATTAACTAGTCTATCTTATAAATGCTTCGACCATTTTCAATATAAGATGATAATGAGATCTTTTAACATCATCAAACAAACAAATCACGAAAATTTAAACTTTTTTTTTTTCCATCAAATCTATAAATGGTGTGGGTATCAAATTTATACCTAGGTCAGCTAATAGGATAGCACATGAGTTGGCTTCTTTTGCTGTAAGTGAAAAGACAAATAAGGTGTGGTTTACTGAACCTCATGTTTGGCTCAATTCGTTTCTTTTCGTTAATCAAATGAATTGTAATCGTGTTAACATTCCGTTAAATTAATACAAATATTTCTAGTTCAAAAAAAAAAACAAAACTATTCAATTAATCCACGAAGCCAATAGAGTAAAAAAGTTTAGAATAGTAATCACGCACTCGTTTTTTTTTTGTTTTTTTCTTTTTTTAATTTCTCTTACACATATATATATGAATTTTGAACATAATTTGCAAGCCAAACAACACTCCATTGCGTTAACCGATTGTTCTATGAGCGGCAAAATGAAGGCGCGCGGGAGAGACGAAGAGAAGCTTCAGTGCCCGCTCAGTTCGTCGTAGACCTCAATCTTCCGGCCATTGAGCGGCTGTGCCGGCCGACAGTTGTTCTTGTATACCGGATCCAATGGCGCTTTCAGTAATTCCAATTGCTTCTTCGAAATTGTCCTCACCTGCGAGGTAATTTTGACAATATGTTATGCCCTTATTTCCATTCCGTAAGTAATTGCGTTCTGTTCTATCGTGAGAGGATTTTTAGAAATAGAGTTTCGATTTGGATTTTACCTTGCCGAGAATGTTCCAAGTAACGTTCTCGGTGCAGGGAGGAGATGTGAGAGAGCCGAGGTATCTGTAATATTTGCGAGTCTTCTTCCTCAAGTGCTTTGTGTCTAGGTTTCCGAGCGCTATGTGTGCCTCTTCGTCTCCAGCGCCTTTATCATTCGCTAACTCCACCAATTTGTCTTGTATCTGCAATTATGCCGGACGATTATTACGGTCGCCGTGATTGCGAATTTGAAATTTGTGTGTTTCGGTTTTTAGTATATGTTGTTATGAGAGGATGAAATTGAGTGATTTTTTTATGTACCTTTTCGAGTAGGGGATCGGGATCACCGTATCGGAGGAGGATCGCTATGACAGAGAGACTGCCGTCGCCTGCCTGATGGAGGAGATGAAGTTCGGCTGCGAATCTGTTCGAATCGAAAAGTACAAAGGTTAGTTCAAAACCAAAACTCCTCAAATTTTATCTAACTGATGAACTTAGAGCTGATTTTGATCGACTTTTATGATGAATTCTGAACTTAGTTTTCTCTGTCCTTCTGGTTTTAGTTTTTTTTTTTATTTTGAAATTCAACCATATTTGGTTGGAGACTCTAACCGTAACCTCTTAAGTACTTGTTCGTATATAATGATTGCTGGTTTTAGATGAAACATCAAGAAATGAGGAGTTTCATGATTTCTTAATAATCAAAAGGTTCATTTAGCTTAAAAAAAATAAAGATCAGGCTGTTTGAAAGAATTTGGGCAAAAAATTCCTAAAGTCTTTCAACTTAAAGTTTCATTACCTTGAGAGATTTCAAAGTATTCTGTTAGTGTGTAAAATATAGGCTTACTATATTTAAATAGTTTGATTTTTCAAGTTTTTTTTTTTAACAGTAGAAAGTTGGGGGATTCGAACAATAGTCTTCGTGATCACTATTATATCAAGATGCCCTCCAGCTATTACTTAGGTCGGCCTGTTATATTTCAATATTCTTGAATATGTTAGAATATTGCTTGTCTACGTGTCCAAACAAAAAAAATTCAAACATAATCTATTGATACATCTTATTAAAGTTGGAACCCTATTCAGAACGAAAGATCAGTAAAAAGTGCAATAATAGCTCACATTAGTATAGGTAAGTTTGAATTAAAAATTAAAAAAAAAAAAATTTAGTGATGGGCAGCCTGATAATTTAATGTGCTTGGGCCTTTATGGGCCAGCCTAAAGATAGAGATGGTTGAGCTTACTGCTCGCCATTGAGGCGGTGTTCTGAAGGAGAGTGCCAGTGCAATTGTATGAGGCTATAGTTTTTACCATCTATAACAGCTCCTCCTGAATTCTCCCCAAAGTGCACCTGATTTTAATAAAGGAAAAAAAAGATAAGTGTCACAATATGGCACACAGCTCGCTTTTTCTGTCTTATTTTAAGAAAAATATTTTTCACAATTCCTGGAGACCAATTTATATCGACCTAGTCGGTCTATAAATTATCACAGTATGAAAAATAGTACGGAATCTTTGGGTGGAAAAAGAAATAAAAAGTTTCCTTTGGTTTGGGCGACTTTCCTAAAATATAAATATCTCTCGTTATTATTCCCCATAATTCTTCTTCTCTTGTTTTACTAAAAAGAATGTTTTGACGTTTCCTTTTCAGATCAAGAGAGAAATTTTCAGTTGAAACTAGATTTCTAAGTATAGAATATTCAAAAGTTTAAAGATAATTTGATATGAAATTAATGAGAAGAAAAATGAGAAGAAAAAAGGATAGCAATTTTTTGCCCCTTTTCAAATAGATTTCAAAACTTTATTTTGAGGAAAACCATTTGTTTCTAAACTTTTAATTCTAAAAAACTTCTAAACAACAAGAGATAGACAATAGAAAAATTAGAAAATATATAATGGAAACAATATTTAACTAATAAGTTAACCATCAGGGAGTGGCTTAGTGGTCAAGAAAGTCTTGCGTGGATGTGTTCAATTTATGGTGGCCACCTACCTAAGAATTAATTTCTGACGAGTTCCCTTGACATGCAAATGTTGTAGGGTATGTGCGCAAGCTGGCCGGATAGTCACGAATATCAAAAAAAAAATTAACTAAGAAGATATGGACTTGAATTTCCTACCCTAATTTAAAAAAAAAAAAAAAAAAAAAAAAAAAAAAATCCCATAGCCATCAACCTAATTTATACCTTTTATCTCCTATCAGCTGTTAATTTTTAATATTTTAATGGTGATGGTAGAAAAGTATTTACAAGTTGTATAGTCAAATAATGTTTGATATATGATATGCATGTGGCTTATGGCTCATCAGGAGGGGGCAAAAGACTAATAGAGCTGAGACAATAAAAGGAGTAGATGAAAAAAGGGCCAACCCCAATGTTAAAGCCATTGTTGACAAGAGTAGCATTAGCAGGAGAGTATCTTCTGACTAGTGTTTGAAGATGCTTGCTAAACGCTGTGTCGCCTTTCACAATGTCTATTGGTGACTGTGATTTCCCATCAGAGCAAACTGAATAATTTGGGCACAAACTTCCCCAATATTTAGGTCCATGCGAGCCCTCATAAGTAAATAAAGCTGATTGCTCTGTCCACCCCAAAAACATAAAGTCAATTAAATGTTGAGATATCAGCTGAACCTCCAACCCTCAACTACTCTACTCATAATCAATTTTCATGTTAAATAATAAAGTATTCGATTCTAAAAAAAAAACAATCCAAGAATGATAATTAAAAAATATGATGAAGATGCTGCGGATTTGAAAGGTTATGACATCTTTCTGATATTTTATAAGATATATTGACTACTCTATCTCTAGCCACTTGATTAAGAGATAAAATTTCATCTATATCTGTGCCCGGAACTGCTTATGCGTATCATGTGAAAAGCTAAAGTATATTTTGGATCTCACATTTGAGAAAGATGAGGTCTCCTAATATTTATAAAATTTAGACTATTCTACTCATATCTAATTGATTTAGAGATGAAATCCTATGTGTGTGTTTTTTCTTGATTTTTGTGAGTTTTGGACTAGATTACTCACATCTTGACTATTCTTACTAGACAACTAGTTAATCTTACATCATTTAGATGTCAAAGGACCATGCTATCTAATTATAGAAGAACATTGATAGAAAATTTCAATATGAATCCATTTCTCGAGAAAAACTCTTGAATATATAAATCACTAATCAACCTAAAAGTTTAAGATGATAGCTAGGTTGAGGTAAATTTAATTATATCAACTAACACTTCCCTTCACTTGTGAACCACCCCTACACTTGTGAACTTAAAAATTTTAGGAATGTCTCACAAATGGAACTAATTTGAAGTGGGAAAAGAACGACACAACAAACACAGCAGAGATTCGAACTCAAGACATCCTCCTCTAATACCATGCTGAGTTATCTAATTCGTTAATCAACCTAAAAATTTAAGTTAATTGATTGGAGTAAATTTAATTATATCAAACTAACAAAAAAGAAACAAACCCATAAAGTTTTAAGGAAGAGAAAATGAAAGGGGAAGAATGGAAAAAGAGGCTTACGGACGTAGGCTTGAACGAAAACACCAATAAACAAAAGAGAGAAAACAAAAATAGGGAAGAAAGGAGGAGGAGCCATTATTGGTAACAGATAGCACTGGCTACTCTCCTTAAGGAAATAAAGACTACAATGGTGTTTATATATATACAAGAAAATTCACCTTTATAAGGCCAATTATGATCAAGGTGATCATGTGGTGGTGGCAAAATGCCTCTCTCTCTCTCTCTCTCTCTCTCTCTGATAGAGAATGAGAGAGAGAGAGAGAGAAACAACGAAGGAAGTGCCTAAATTTAGAGCAACTGTGCGTTTGTTTAAACTTTAAAAAGTATAAAATTCTGGTGGTTTATGATTTTTGATGAATATTTTGGATCAACTTTGGCTTTACATGTTTGTAACTGTTATAGTTTCTTATATTCTATGATTACTTTTTTCCACCTATTGCAGCCAAGTGAAAGGTTTCGCAGTTGGTTTTTTATTTTTATTTTTTGAAATTGAACTAATAAATATTAATTTGGATTTCTTTACAAAGGTTAAATGTTTTCTTTAGAAAGATCGAGAGGAAGTTTATTTACCGAAAACTAATTACTATATTATTATTAAGTTAAGCCTTGGTGTTTAGAGTGTCAGTTCACGAGTTTGCTAAAGAAACCCTTTATTTTCTCACTTACTCTCTATTAAAACAATGGATTAAAGATTCGAGATTCCTGATCACATGTCCAAGCTTGGAGTTTGGTGTCCCTACGACCACATATCTGCCACTCTTACCCTTTCGGCCTTTCAGAAGAGAAAAAAAAAAAAAAAAAAAAAAAATCATTTTCATTCTTGTCCATTCTGAAAAAAAAAAATTTAAATAAAGTATGAATGTCATGATGTATGAAAAAGTATATATATAAGAAAAAAATTGAACTCGATTTTTATTTATTATTTTTTTTTTTTTTTTAATTTAACCATATTTTGGTTTAAATTAGTATTCTATTAATTATTAAATCATATATTATGTCATTTGATTTGATTTTATTTTTTTTTTCTTTTTTAAGTGGTGGCGATATAATTGATACATATTTATCTCAAACAATTGTCTAAAGAGCAGTTGCTCAACGACATTAATGTATATTCGTGTCGTATCCTAAAAAAAAAAACTCAAACAATTTATTGCAATTAATTTTTGCTCTTTTTTTTCCCCAAAAATACATGTGTGTAAAGGAAATTGTTTTGACTAATCTAAATTATTTGGGGTTAAAAGAAAAAAAAAAATTAAGAAGGGATTCAAATTTATGAATTAACTTTATACGCTTAATTAGTTCTTTATTTTCTTAACAACATTATTTTGAGTTTATTTCTTAGTTAAATTTAAATGTTTTAAGCGGTTTTAGATATTTGAAAGTAGATAACGAGTTATTGAAGTTTGTAAGTTTGATATTAAGAATTCATCCTTTTAATATGACCAGAGATTTCCTATGTGTAAGTTTATTTTATTTTAATATAAGTTATTTAAAAATTTTAGAATTTTAAAATCTCATTAATGTGTATATATATATTTTTTAAATATTTCAATGATAAAATCAAAGTCTCTAGCTAGACACTCATTTCTTGAATAAACTCTCAATATTTCTCCATTTTGAATGCAATACCAATATCTTGAGATGCTTGAACATTCAAGAACATTTGACAACAATATTACAAGTGAAAAATTAAAGAAACTATGCAAAAAATTTCAAGAGAAAGAGATGAAAAACCTTAATTTACAGTAGAAGATGATAATAATCACAAAGCTCTTTTAGATCTAAAATTCTAAAACTCTTTTAACACTACTAACTTTTTACATTCTATACTTTTATATCTCACGAAAAAGTATTCTATACTCTTATCGATAATTATTAGTTATTATTTTTAGTTTTATATAATGAAAGAACGTAAACTGTAAAAAAAAAAAAAAAAATCTATATACACACACACAGACACACATATATATAATATGAATAAATAAAAATTCAAGCTAATATATGAAAAGCTCTTTTCTAATTAAAAATATTTTGGTACGTGCTTTCCATTCTCTAAACCAATTTATTATGTGCTTTAATTTCATTTTTATTAAAATAAAATATATTGAATTGAAAAAGATGAAATAAGATTATTGGTTTGAATTATGATATTCAAAAAAAGAAAAAAAAAATTGATATAAAATTATTATTTTAATATATGTGTGTGTATATATATATTTGTTGAAATGTGTGAGGGTGAAAATTTTAAACTTCTAATATAGGTCTATCATTCATGTGTTAGGCTCATGTTTGACAATTAAATGATTTCAAATATTGCTACCTTTTATATTTTACTTTTGACAAACAAAACTTTTAAAGGGTGTTTGTTTCGCACCTAGCTATTAAAAATGAATTTTTACAACTTAACCTCAAACAACATATTCAATATTTCTTGTAATTACTAAAAATAATCATTTATCACTCGTTTCTAGCCACTCAAAATCATTTATTTCTAACCACTCATTTTTAACTTCATTTCTAATTACTCATATCTACTTTAATCGCAACCAAACGAGTTATTTTCTGCAATCACTCCACAAAAACTATTATTCAAATAAGTTATTAACTGCAATTTTTCTACAAATAATCACATTCAAATCAACTATTATTAATTTTCAAATTTTTAATCACCTTACAATTACACATTCAAACCGGTGAAAACCCACCAAAGTTAAGCCCTAATTTCATAATATAAATTTATTAAAGACTTGAATAAAAAAACATTTTGGGTAATTATATGCACTTTATTTTTTTTGTTTTTTTTTCTTTCAAGAACCTTAGTGGAGTGAGGATAAGATCCAATTTAAAGCCATTTCTTTTCGATCGAAAAAAAAGTAGCCATATCTTATTCTCTATTGTCCTTCTCCATGACAACAAAGGATGGTGGTCATGTGTGATGTTAAATTGCAATATTAGAACTTATGAATTTGATAAAGTTTTAAAAATTAAAATTTAATCTATATAATTTGAAGAAATTTAAATTTTATGGTTTTAAGATATATATACATATATATATTTGTAAGCATCCAAACTAGTTTAGACACAACTTGACTATTCTCACGAGATATACTATATAACCTTATAATATTTTAATATCAAGAAAGTTTGTAAAAGTTAATTTCAAGATAGGTGACAACTATAGATTTAACTTACAATTTTTTATGATTTGATAAAACCTAAAAAGATATTTTAGGCTGTTCGTAATCACAGACCAATTAAGTAGGTAAGGTAACAATACATGTTAAATGAGTGCATTTTTTATTTTTGTACAATTATTTACATATCTCACACTATTAAGAATAACTAACTTTCATATATTTTATTTATAAATAATTGGAAACGATATAAAATATTTTTTATGTTTTATTAGACAATAAAGACTAAATTCTAATTCTTCCAACAATAATAACTAAATTCAAACTTTTTTCAATATGAATTGAATTTGAGCTTTCTTTAATTCATATAGAACAAATTTATAATCAATTTTTTATTTTGCACATTAGGAAGAAAAAAAAAACGAAAGAATGAAAAAAGGGCAAAAAAGAGGGAACTTTTCTATCAATCTTTTCGAGTCAAATATTTCTTAATAACATCTCTTTATAGTCAAAGAAAATCTTGACTATCAAATAAATTACGAGTTTAAATCTATAATAATTATCTATTTATAAATTAATTTCTTACAAATTTTCTTTGCATCTAAATGTTAAGTTGTTTATTTCATAAAAATAAACTTGAATACTTAAATGTATGCATTCTCATCTTTTAAAACAGATATTTGTCCTATGCTCCTTTGTAGGACATTTTTTTTAAGATGAAAAATTATTCCTTTCAATATACTTTAGTGTGCTTGGTATAATTGAGATGAATAATTATAATACATATATGCATTTGGAGTGTGTATTGTCATAACATAAAAATTATCATACCACAATGCTTTATTGTAAAAGAGATTATTAAACCTATAAATAATTATAGTTGGAACGGAGAGTTATTGACTAATCTACTGACTATTATTATCAGTAGCTCAAACACGAGTTGGATTAATTATAATCCAACATAACTCACCTTTAAACGGAGTCTAAACTACATTCTTTATTAATAACCCCAAACAGCCCCTAATGATTTCACTAAAATTACTTTGCCATATTATACATTACTTTTTTTCCTCAACAAAATCATGGTTTGGTAGTATACTTTGCCAATTTCTTACCATTTGTAAGAAAAGACAGCAAATGCTTGACTAAATTCCAAAAACAAAAACACAAGATTTTTTTTTTTTTTTTTTTTAATATTCTTGACTGTCGGGCTAACTTGCACACATCTTGACTAAATACCACGGGACCCTACAACATTTGAATATCAATGAGAACTATAGAAAATTAATACCTCCTAGGCACATGAATCCATTGATTGAACCTATCACCTCTTAATCACTCCAAAGTTCTCTTGACCACTAGACAATTCCATGATGGTCAGAAGCAAAGAGTTTAACATATAAGTAAGCTGGGTGTTAAATTTCTCTTCACCAATCTTAAACTTGTGTCCTAACGAAACCTCATCAAACCAAGCCTAAATTTACCCTTTTTTTTTACAAGATTGAAGGTTTCCCTATTTTGTATTTTTATTTTTGAAGGTTTCCCTATTTTGTATTTTTATTTCTAAGAAATTGAAGAACTTGCGTTTCCAATGAAAACCCAACAATTTTCTGCTCAGATTCCTAGAAGAGATCCCTGCATAATGCAGTTTTTGTAGACATTTAATATAGTATTCTATGATTATGTCAAATATATATGTGTGTGTGTATATATGTGTATATATTGTATTCTATGAAAAAAAAAAGTCCTACTGAAATTATTGGGCAGAGGTTTAAAAATTAGAGCAAACAATTTAGAAGATTAGCCAGAACCTTTGATGGGCACCCCCACCCACAACAGCACCAAAAGATATTCTGAAAACAAAAGCCACCCAAACCAAAGTGCATCACCCTTCAGAAGTGGGAGAGAAAATGGTGGTTTGAATTCAAATTCAACAGCAATTACTTCATTGCTTTATCTTCCATCACAGTTTGAGTGATTCAAATGCCATCTTTTTTTTCCTTCGGAAATTAAATTGGTCCCCTCTGTAGCACTATCTTGCAATCACATACTTGGTTGGCTGTCCTAAAAGCCTTACCAATAGTCCTCCAAAGAATGGATGTACCACCGAACTTGAAAGAAAAGATTTCAACGACAATCAAGAATCGAACTCAAGACCTCTTAGTTATGAACTACTAATTTTTTTGGTTAAAGAAGAGAGACTTGAGAGGCTTCTACCGTGTAGTATGAGCTTTCTTGCGTTAAATTATAAGTTTTTTAAACTTTCAAGCCTATGTCTTTATTCTTGAATTTTGAAGAGCGTCTAAAAGGTCCCTAAACTATAAAATGTCTAAATAGGTCTTGAATTGTCAATTTGGTGTTCACAAAACCCTAGCATATGTAAGTTTTTTTTTTGGGGGCTTAATTAATAGATCTATTTGAATATATATATAATAATAGGTCCTAAAGCTTTAAATTTTGTTTAGTTGGTCTGTAGTTAAAAAAAATGTAGAGTGAACCTAGGCACAAAATTGTCTTGAAAATACTAGGCACAAAATTGAAAATTCAAGAGGCTATTAGACACTTTTGAAATTTTGGGAAACTTTTAGTTATAAAATTGGAAGTTTAAACACTAATAAAAAAAAAATGGAATGGTCTAGTAGTTGAAAGAGTTATTAATAAGTAAGAAGTGACGAGTTCAATTCATAGTGAACACCTAAGAATTAATTTTAAGATTAGGTGATAGGTACTCTGATAATAGTCAAGATACACGCAAGATGACCCAGACAATCATATATATTAAGAAAAAGAATTTTAAAACTCAAGAATAGAATGTTAGAGACTCCTAAGATTTTTCTTTTGGTGACTGCTTATGAGTGATGTTCAAAATTAGATTGGAAAATTAAAGGGGTTAATACACAAAATTATTTCCTACCACCAAAAACGCCACAAACAAAATGCATCTAACAGAACCTAAAATGATTCACAAGTCAGAGAGTTAGATATTTCCTTAATATAAAAAAACCCTAGTTGACAAAATCATCAATAGGTTTTCTGTTATTGCCATATGAAATGTTCAGACAGTATTCAACTTGGATTGTAGTCTTTACCAGAAGCAACCATAAGATTAATGTGTTGTTGCAGAGATATTAAGCACATATGGGTGAATATGAATATGAATATGAATAGTAACAATTGACATATGTAATAGACTAGACACAGAAAATAGATCGGTTCGACATGCTCTCGAGTAAGAAAATACCGAAGAATATTCACTTACGCGTAAACTCGAAAGTTTGGTAATCATATGGCTGACCTCAAGGCCTCAATGAACAGGCAGAAAGTTGTCTTAACACAGGCCCTACCTGTGCTGCCACAAAAAGTATTGAGAAAATGAGACACCTATCGGCAATTTATTTCTTTTGAAGGTTCAAAAAAAAAAACAGGTCAAATTCCTTTTTTGTGGGATAGGCCTTCAACCTCCACATTGAATGGATCAAATTCATATGCCATACTTTTAAGACTTCTAGTACATAGGTTGTGTGGGGCTATCTTTTTAAAAGTGATTTCCCACTTTCTTAATTTTTGTATTAAAAAAAAAAAAAGAGAGAAAGTGGATTTTTTTTTTTAATTAAAAGATGTTGGGTGGAAAATTTGAACCCATGACTTTTATGTTCCTTGTAAGTTCCGACATGCAAATTGAACTATATATTTGTTGACAAGAAACACGAAATAATTCATAATAAGAAAGCAAATCTCATAAGCAGAATGTTTTGAAAACTGAATCGGATTCAGGCCAGTATAGAAATTACATGTATAATGCTTTTGTAAAACTACTTTCTATTGTATATAATTTTTTTGTTGGTTAACAAGTCTTAAAAAAATTACAATGGAATTATGACATAAAATTGAAAAGGTGTGGTTTTCTTGGAGGACAAAATTTGATCATTATTTGGATTTTAGGAATTTTGTTTTATGGTTTTTTTCTTAAATCTACTTTTTACCAATGTTTTCAAAAAATCCAAGATTCAATTGTTATCTTGAGAAATGAGAAACTGAAAAGAAGTATGCACAAGTTTCCAAAACCAAACGGTCATTTGATAGAGGCTTATAAATCTATTAAACATAAATTTGAAAGTTCAAAACTTTATTACCCTTAGAGACTTTTTAAAATCCAAGGACTAACTTTGTAATTTAACTAGAAATTTAATATCATATATATATTAACTCATTTTCAATTGGCATGACGAAGTAAATTATGAGTTCAAAACTTAAAAAAAAAAAAAAAAAAAAAAAAAAAAAAAAAAAAAAAGAGAGATAGACCTTGGAAATTACTAGCAAGCTTGGCTCACTAAAGTGCATAAGTTGCTTGAAGATACTCCACAATGTCAGCACTTTCAAACATACCCACCCCAGTGTTTGGGTCCTCCAAGTATGGAACCTATCAGCCATTTGGTTCAAAATATCATTAACCTTGCTTGTTTCATAATAACCAAAACCTGATTAAGAAGAAGAAAAGAAAAGGGAAAGCCATCACTCTAGTTAAGTTGTTATATGTACCTGAAAGTGTCCTACTTTCTCATACAACTCTTGTCGTTTCGGGCTCCCACGGGCGCAACTGCATTGAATAAAAGAGAACTAAACATTACAAAATACTAATGAATTGGCTTTACTAAAGCAATCATCATTTTAGCATGAATCTAGTTTTGAAGGCTTTCTTATTGCTGCCATTCATACAAGGATAAAAATGCAAATAAAAAAAAAAGTGAGATGGTTGAGTCTAGACCAGTATAATTGCCACTTTTTAGCCTTCTTTGTTAAATGTTACCTAAGCTTGCTCATGGAAAGTAACATGAAAGGAATGAGTTGAGGAAAAATGTAGTTTTGGAAAGAAAAGGCAATAAATTGTAATTGAAAAGTCACAAAAATGATAGAGTATGACATCTTTTTTTTTTTCTAAAGGCTTATAGAAACTGAGAAGAAATGAGTTCAATTATTAATGATCACCTATGACAACCAAATTAGGGCTAAAGTCCATAAGATTAGTTGAGAGGTGCATAAATCCAAACACAAAATAAATAAATAAAATAAAGGAGTACGATACCAAGTCCATGCACGTGCATACACAAACTTATAGATTAGTAGGCATACATGTGATAATGAATGAAGGCACTACAAGTTCACAAAAATTGTGACCAATTCTTCAAATGCCTTACATTCTACAACGATACAATTGGAAGGTGCCATTAGTAGTGCAGTCCAATCTTAAGAAAACAATAACTATTGCGATATAAATGACAAATTACTTTATTTATATATATATATATATATATATATATATATATTTGTGCGTATCGAG
>JBBMEG010044443.1:0-55840 GCA_037832605.1 Cyclanthera cordifolia | reverse complement strand
CGACGCACACCATGCAATGATTAACTCATCATTAAATAGTGGGCCCCCAAACTGATGATCTCTAATTTATTTAAATTGGGGGTAAATCATGAATTTAGTCTCATTGTTTCATGAAAGTTAAAGTTCAGTTCATATGATTTAAAAATCTAGACTTTATTCCCTATGATTTGAAGAAATATAGAATTTAGTCTATAGTTTGAAAAAGTATAGAATTTAGTCCATATGTTTTGAAGAAATATAATTTAGTCCCTCTGGTTTGATAAAATCAAAAAAAATAGTCCATGTCATTTGTGAATCGTAGGCGAATTAAGTACGTAAATGTGATGGATGAATTATGTTTTTTTTTTCTTTCAATTAATTATTTATCTCACACTCTCAACATTAATAAAAAAACTACTCTCATCATTAAAAAAAAAAAAAAACTAACTTCTACGTATTTTTATTCACAAACAATTATGGACGACATACTAATTTTTAGATTTTATCAAATTTTGAGGGCTAAATTCTATTTTTTCAAAGCATAAGGATTAAATTGTAGATTTTTTTCAAATCATAAGAACTAAAGTGTAGATTTTAAAACTACAGAGACTAAATTTTCGCTTTCATCAAACCATAAAGACTAATATATAATTTATGGTTTAAATTGTAATCCTAATCATCATCATCATCAATCAATTTGAATATCATCTAAAGTTCTTTCCTTTTTTATCTTAAAATAAAGTTATTTCCTTTTTTTCTCAAACCATGGGGGCTTCAACAGTTAGCTCGTGAATCCACCTCCCCATTTTTGTTTTGTTTTCTTCTTATTTCCCTAAATATCTCTCTTTCAAAATTAAACCAGGATCTTGCCGGTTAAATCATATATTTTTTTTAATACTTAGATAAAAAATTGAGATTTTTTAGTGTATAACAAAAATGAAAGAAAATGTATAAATAATAGAATTTTGAAAAAAAAAAAAAAAATCATTTATACAGACAAATGAGAGATTTTTTTTATAAAGTTATTAAAAAATTAATGCATAAATTAAGTGAAATGATTGCGTTAATGATTTTTAAAAGGGGAAAGAAAAACAGTTATAAAATATAAAAAAAAATGTACAAAAATCGATTATAGATAAAAATTTTTAGAAAGTGTTATAATTATCGAAAGGGTTAAAATTGTTTACCTAAATTTTGCTTATTTATTACCATTTAAAAAAAAAATTCATTCAAATATTTAATAAACAAAAATAGTAATCATCATTGTAAAAGTCAATGGTTCATATAATCTCTTATTTTCACATAGCTTAACTACAAAAATCTAGATTAAAATCAATTAAAAGTTAGACCATTTAATTTTAAAACTCAAATACAGCATTTATAATTTGATAAAATTGAATAAAATCTTTCTTGGATAGCAATTATAGGCAAATTATTGACAGTTTCATTCAACTATGTAAGTCACATTTTCAACAGAAATACAAAATTTCATCTCATTAACACATAATAGTTATATGCTTAATCCATCATTAATATTGACCATCATTTTAGTTTTTTTAAAAAAAAAAATCAAAATATATTAATTAAATTTTAACTTAAAATTAAAAATATTAAATTTCATCTTCGATTTAAATTTGTAAACATATTTTGACTTCGTAGAGTGGTTAAGAAGACTTTGAAAATTTGAAAAAGTCATAATTTCAGTTCACATGGATTGAGATCTACTAATGTTCCTGACATCTAACAAATAAAAAAAAAAAAGAAATTATGAATATAATTAAAATACACATAAACTAACCTAGATACTTACTAATATCCAAATATATATATATATCAAAGTATGCATTAATTAATTAATAATTTTGAGTGAGGTGAATGAGTAAATAGAGAATTTAAAAGTAAGAAAAAGAAAAGCAAAAGCTAAAATAAAAAAAAAAATAAAGGGAGAGAGAGAGAGAGAGAGAGAGAGAGAGAGAGAGAGAAAGAGGGATAATTACTAGTAATTGAATTGCAGCACTAATGAGGAAGATGTGATAAGAGGTGAAAAAGGCATCAGAAAGGAAGCCGCCGAGGAGGGCAAGAAGGAAGGCAGTTCCCATGAAATCTGTGACATTATTTGCTGATTTAGCAGGAGAGAAGTTCATGTACTTTGAAAAATACATCACCAAGTTGCTTGCATTTGCCAAAAACGCCAAGTTCTCCAATATCTCCACACCTACACCCAAACACACCCATCAAATATTTTATTTATATTTTAATTTCTCTCTTTAATATATATATTCTCTCTTCAAATTTCTATTAAAAATCCTAACTTTAACTTCCCAAACATACCCAAATCAAAAGCTGCTGCAATCATTCCCCCATGGCTTCCTTTCAAAGCTGCCCTCTTTCTCCAATCCACATACCCTTCCCATCTGCAAATTTCATCACTTTCCTGAAAAACAAACAAACAAACAAACAAACAAACAAACAAACAAACAGTCAAACAAAAAAAAAAAAAAAGAAAGAAAAGAATTGGAGAATCCTTGAAGATTAGAGACACCCACCATATTTATTCTTGGGTTGAATCTTTGTTGTTTGGGGGTGTTTTTTTTGCTTTGGAAAGAAGAAGGGGCTAATTGGTTGGAGATTTAAAGACTAGAGGAGAGAGAGAATTATAAGAAGAGGAGGGAAGAGAGAGAGAAGAGAAATGTGTAGACCCTCTTGAGAATATGACTTCCATTCCCTTCAACCACTTTAATATTGCAAACAAGAATATTTTATAAAAAATTGTTACAAAATTCTTCTTATAGAAAGATCATAATTAAAAAAAAAAAGAAAAAGAAAAAAGAAAATAGTTTTAATAGGGATTTGCCCACAGGTTGGGTCTGGGCTAGCTTGGGATTCTTGTTTAGGTTTGTTGCTTGGTTAAAAAGGGTTTACTTGGTTTGGCATAAAACGAGAAAAGAATGAAAAATATTGCATTAAAATTAAAAAAAATAAATAAAAGAAGCATCACATCCCACCACTCAAAAACTAAAAACAAAAACAAAAAAATATTTTATTTTTCTTTCTTTTTTGGGTGTCCTCTTTCTTGTTCAAATGGGAAAGCCTTCCCCCCTTTCGCTTTTTCTCTCTCTTGAATGAGTAAAGTCACAAATTACCCCTTTCCTTCGTTTATTTTCTTAAACAACACTTTGATCTTTTAGTAATTTTCAAAAGCAATTTATCATTCGGTTTGTAATTTGAATCAAAAGCTTAATTAATGAAGGGGTGAGACCACTAATTTATAATCATAAAATGAGTGCACATGGAATTAATAAGTTTTGCAAATTAAATTTAGGTAGTTATAAAATCTCATAACTAATCAATATGATTAACCAAACTAAATTTTCAATTAGTTATTAATAAAACTAATTACTTTTATTAACTATGTATTAACTAATTGATGTAAAATGGTAATGGTGTTTAATTAAATCAATAATCCTAATTAACATTTTCTAACAATTTTCACCTTGGCATATACTTTAATTTGGAATAAGCAAACAACACCAAACCATACATCAATACAATACATAGAAAATAAAAAACTATCCGCACTCATATTCAATTAACATTCTCATGCAAATGTCAAATTTATCAAAAGGTAATGGTTTTGTAAAATATCGGCCGCATTCAAATCCGTACTAATCTTTCTAACTTGAACTAAACCATCATTGATAACATCTCTAATAAAATGATATCTAACATCAACATGTTTAGTTCGTTCATGATGATAATGATTCTTTTGTTGATACAAGAAAATCTAAATACATATTTATATATGAATATAATAACTCGAAATAGTTGAACTTGTTAATTTTTTTTTAAAAAAAAAATCTTTATGGTAACGCATCTTGTTTGAGGTTTTAAATTGTTGTGTTTTTTGACAAAATATAGAAGAAGATTGTCTCACATCAGAATTGTGCAAGAATTCGGAAACGTTCATGGATTTGGAAAGATACAAGAAATGAGAGATCAGCTAAAAGAAAGTGGTATGCTTCAAGCACTATAAAAGGAGCCTATGACCTAAGCTTCAAGACATCCCACTTAGAAGCACTTTAAGCTTGGTGTATTAACTCTAGGTAATTTTTTTTGTATTCTCTTGTGGAAAGTGGGAATAAGGGCGTGAGTAGTATAAGATTTAAAGAGATATGTAATTGGGGTTTGAGAGAAAATTTTATGTGATTTTAGCAATTTTTCACATAGTGAAAGTTCTTTCTGTCCTTAGTTTTTTCTCTAGTTTAAGAGTTTTTCCACGTAAGTTATATTTTGTTGTTTTCCTCTTTAATTTCTCTATTATTTTTTTTCTTATTCATACGATAATTTAGGGAAGGTTTTTCCCAACAAGTAGTATCAAAGCTTTAGGTTCATAATTTTTTTGCTGGGTGTTGTGAATAGTGTTGTTCACGAATTTACTAGTAGCGAAGTAGATATGTCAACCTTTATGAGCTCAGTGAAGATTGATGTGTAGAAATTTGATGAATGAATGATCGTCGGCTTGTGGCAAGTTCAAGTTCGAGATGTGTTGATACAATGTGGATTACACAGGAATTTGAAGAGAAGATCAAGAGGTGGTGCTTATAAAATAAAAAGATTAAGCTATGATATGATTCAGTAGAGTCTCGTGGTGGTTCTAGTACTTGTTATGAGAAGAAAAGTTATTGAGAATGTAGATAGTCTTGTCACATAAAAGAAAATTAACCTAACAGAGCATGTTCGTCAAAGGGCTCGAGAGTTTGGATGCTGAGGTGGTCTCTTTTACTTGAGGAGATGTTGATTCTCTTTGTAGAAAGAAACAAATCATTCTCATGGTATGTTCGCTTTGTCATGATAGAGGATGTGATGTCAGCGGTTCCACAGGTTTACACACGAGCATCGCCTTGGCGGTTATGCAAGGTGTGGGGTGGAAATTATGTGGGTGGCTTAAGTATTTTAAGGTAAGCTAAGTAGATGGAAGTTGCACCATAGTTTCAGCAATGTGTATTGACATGTGACCAAAAAAAAATCTTGAAATGTGAGATTTCAAGTGGTATGCTTTCATGGTAGAGTAGGGTATAGTTCTCGGAATTGAGAATTATAATTGTCTTTGAAGACAATGTTGTAGTAGAAGATGTGAATGCTTCAATATTTCGCAAAAATGGAATCTGTTGAGTTTTTTTTTGTTGGGGATTCGGAAAGGTCGAACGATTAGAAAAGCTAAAAGGAAGTGACATGCTCTAAGCACTGTAAAAGAAGCATGCGACCTTGGATTCAAGGCATCCCAGTCAGAAGCACTTTAAACTTGGTGTACTAACTCTAGTTAAACTCTTTTTGTATTCTCTTGTGAAGAGCGGGACAGAGAGTATGAGTAGTATAAGCTTTGAAGAGAGTGTTTATGCAATTGAGGTCGGAGATTGAGAGAGTTATGTGTGATAGTGAAAGTTCTTTCTGTGATTTATTTTTCTTCCGATTTTGGAGTTTTTCTACTTAAATTTTTGTGTTCTATATTTGTGTTATTTTCTTTTTAATTTCTCAGTTATTTTTTGCTTATTCGTGCGGCAATCTATGAAAGGTTTTTCCCAACATAAACTAATTTTTGTATATAAATTATTTTGATCCAAGATGGTTTCAATTATCAAGTTTAATTATTTTAATTCCTTTATTTCAATTATCTAATAATTTTGATGATAAATTGTACTAAATTTTAATTTTTATTTAAATAATAAATGAAATGAAATAAAATGTTAATTTTTTTTTTTTGTTAAAAGACATGCTCACAAAAAATAGTATTTTTACATTTTTGTAATTTCAATTTAAATGATATTGGTGTTGGAAATTATACTTTGATGCTATTATTTGTAATTTATTTTTTACACTTTAAACATTCGTTTTAATTTTAAATGAAATCAAATGAACTTCAAAACATTTATGGTGTTTTTGTATATCATATTTTTTAAACAATATTTGTAATTATTTATGTATTCAATCTTTTTCATCATTGCATATTTCAGAAATAAAATATATATTCATAACGTTGATTTTATTATTAGTTGCTTTGATAATCAAATTATATTGAACTTTAATTTCATATAAATAATAAATAAAATAGAAATATTTGCAAATGACAATTTATGAATAAGAAAAAATGGTATTCATTTATGTAGATTATATTAAGAAAATATTAAAAAAAAAAAGCATTATATACTTTTTCTTTCCCATCACACTAAACACTTATTTATTATTCTTTATTTTTCTTTCCCTTCACACTAGACATTTATTTACTCTCACTTTCTTTCACTCACTTCCTTTTATTCTCTTCCTTTTCCTCCCTAATCAAACATACTCTTATTATGAATTAGTTTTGAATCATTACTCATGCTAATCTCATACATACATCAACACCTTCATGTGGGTATGCTTCATATTATTATTTTAGGCAATTCCTAAAAGTTGATCAACTTTCTCCATACACCTTCTGTACCACAATTTATGGTAACATCCCATTGGTTTACATTGCACTAATTAAATCCATATTATTCCATATACCATCTCTAATTCCTATCATGTAATATGAAAAGTTCAAATGTTTTTATTTGATTTTCTTTTAAAATTTAAGGGTTGGATTCCAATTCCATGTTGATGTTTATTGGACTATATTAAAATGTGAATGTTGTCATTTTTTTCTCCACATATTTATGCTAGTTGAACAATTTAAAAAAAAAAAAAATCTTAATTGTTTTGTTTTGTTGAGTGCATATTAGGGGAGGGAGACAACATACCCTATATAGAGGTCACTACTTTAAAATAAATTGCGAACTAAATACTGATTTCTAAGATTGAACACTCGTGACGTTGATGTTGAACTGAAATAACACCGAACAATGAAACCACTGCGCCACCAACCCTTCTGCTCAAAAAAAAAAAAAAAATCTCAATTGTAGGTTTGAATTCATTTAATAATTTGATGGGGTTTACTAAAATATATGGTTCTATGTTTAGCATATATATTAATGTCTAATTAAACAAATTTATAACTATTGCATGTCCTATAATATCTTAATTTCAATAATTAGAGAAGTTCAACTACTTATCAAAAGTACAAAAGTTAGTAGAGTTCGATGAAATCTTGCATAACTTAGAGACTACATGTTTAAAATCCCACATTTATCACAACAGTTGTTGAATTAAAAGAAAAAAAAAACTGCGTAAGAAGCGTCCCAAGAGGCAAAATCATCGTTGGTTGAATTTTATAGTTCCCTATGCACATTATCTTTGAAGATCCCAATTTTGATTATTACAAAGTTGAAGTATAATATTTCTTATTGTCATTGGAGTCCAAACATGAATATCCTTAGTAAGGTATGCAGTGGGATCAACGTATAGATGGACAACCTTCATTTCTCAATTATAAAAAAGGAAAATTTACAAAACTGGTCAAATCTAGAAAATAATTATAAATATAGTCGCCTAAAAAAAAAAAAACACAGATATAATCACAGTAATAATAAGAATTATCACGTACTTTCTTATAATACAATATTAATAATTATATATACAAATATTTTAAAATTTTACTGCATTTATAATTATTTTGCGAGAATAGTAAACCTACACCAATTTTTCTATAAAAAGCTTACTAATAAAGTGAGCATACTTTGATTTTTATGAGTTGATAATTTGCAACCTATAGTTGAACCTTAATTGTCTAGTTGGTGTAAAGAATTCGTAAAGAGGTCGAATTTCTTCATCCCAAATACTTTTCACTAAAAAAATATTCGTTTGAATTTTGTGATATAATTTGAAGATTCTTATTCAAATTCGTCCCCTTGCAAACTTTTGCTCATACTTTAGATTTAAGCAGTTTGACAAAGGCATTGATTCTTTGATAAACTCATTTTTCTTTATATACACAACTATTATGGGATTGAATTTTATTATAGGCTAATATATCTCGAAATACTCGTACAAAGTTAGGACCTCTCCCGGGAGTCGATCGGGTCAATTCTGACCCCACGACAGTTGGTCAATGGAGGCCACGACCCCTAGGGGGTCGGCCAAGCTAGTTCCGACCCCCTCGGGGATCGGCCAAGTGGAGGCCACGACCCCCTGGAGGGTCGGCCAAATGGAGGCCACGACCCGAGGGGGGTCGGCCAAGCTAGTTCTGGCCCCCCCTCCGGGGTCGGCCAATGGAGGCGACGACCCATAGGGGGTCGGCCACGACAATTTTGATCCCCGCGAGGGTCGGCCGTGGCGCGTGAATCCCCTTTAGGGGTCGGCCAAGGCGAATCCACCCTTTCCGGGGCTGACCAAAGTAGGTCTAGATCCCTTGAGGATTGGACGTGGAGGTTAGAACTCTCCCCAAGAGTCGACCGAGTCCAAAGTAATGACTGGATCGGCTGATAGCGGCCAGGAGTTACATCGAGAGGGCCAGGACCCTCATTTAGGGACGACCCGTGGAGGTGAGGACCCGTAAGGGTTGACCGAGATCAAATTCGACCTCTAAGGAGATCGGTCGAGTGGATCAACCCGAGTGGGTTGGTTATGGAGATTATGACTCTCCTGTGGACGAGTCGACCAAGTCTACGTAACTCTTGAAGATGCTACACCTTGTAGCGTCCTGGGGTTACATCGAAAAGGCCGCACCCCTAAGGGGTTGGCCGTGGAGGTGATAACCTACAAAGGTTTACCGAGTCCAAGTAACTCCCAAGTCAATACCATTACACCCAAAAGGGGTAACAGTTAGGAGTTACGCCGATATTCATTTTCGGCTTAATGGTGAACGCTACTAACGACCGAAGCAGCGGTTACAAGTCTGACTGCTATAAAAAGTAAGAGGATTCTTCATTTCAGTCCAAGCTGAACTATGCCAAGTACTTTTGTAAGTCATTTTTATTTCTAAAAGCTACCTCTAAATTACTCTCATAAACTCTTACTAACTTAGGCAACGGAGGCTCTATGGTTCACACCACACCGGTGTGTCCTAAAATTTCTATTTTTTCATGCTTCTCGTCCTCGGTAAACAAATTGTATTATGGATATATATTGACCATTTTTCGGCATCAATAGTGGGCGCTGTCTATGGTGACGAGAGAGTGTTCTACCCCTAAAGCTTAGTCCTTACACATTTTATGCAAAAATGTCGAACATTGAGAACGACTACCACCGCGTTGTCATGGAGAGTCGGATGCTAAGTAGGCTCCAAGGAAAATTGCCTCAAGAAGACATCACAATGTTCATGTTGAGAACCACTTGAATCCTGAGTCGCCTGATGGAGCAACTCCAACAATATCCTCCAACTCAGGCAGCCATGCTGGAAACCAGCAAGCACCGTAGGAGGCGGCGACCCCATCAAGAAAAAGACTGCGGCGGTAAAGTTCGCATTTTTTGTTCGGGACCCTCACAAATGGAAAGCCCCAGCCACAGAGGCTCCGAGAGAGGTTCCTTCTTGACACCAAAGACCGATCGAACAACTTCGACTGAACGGTAATGATCAGAGAAAGGAACACTCGATTCACAGAGGATTGGTTCCCGAGTCTAGGGAACTTCTAGAACACAGTCAGTCAGGAGTAGCCAGCCGCAGAGTACCACGCATGGGTCTTCCATCCAACACACATTAAGGACCCGAAGTGCCTGGGAGACAGGATTAGACTTAGGAGCAGATCTAAGGGATGTACTTAACCAATGCCGAAGAGAAGCGGGACATGGCATAGTCGAGGATCAATCTTGGTTAGCTCAGCTTCGCCTTCTCCAAGATCAGTTGGAGAACTGAAGAAGGCCCAGGACCAAGATGGATTGGACCTGAACAGCCTGGTCGACCAGGTCGACCTTTCTTTCATCTACGAAATCGTGAAGGAGTTCGTCTCAACAAAGTTTAAGCTCTCAACAATCAAGGCTTGTGACGGATATACGAATCCCATAGATCACTTAGATTCCTATCGGGCATGTATGGAATTACATGGAGTCCGAGACGCAATCAAGTGTCGAGCGTTCTCATTCACGCTCATAGAACCGATCAGGAGATGGTTCAGGCACCTCAAACGCAAATCTATTGCCTCATTCAGAGAGCTAGATAGAGCTTTCGTCACCCAATTCTTAGGTGGGCGAGATCAGAAAAAGTCGGTCACCCATCTACTGACCGTGAAACAAAGAAGCCAGAAGATTCTTTAGGAGTACATAACACGCCTCAATAACGAGGCACTGTAAATCGAGGGGTACAACGATGGTACGACTCTTGCAGCAGTTGTGGTCCGGCTCAAGGATGAGAAGTTTCTATGGTCACTAGGGAAGAAAGCTCCGCTCACATATGTCGAGCTGCTTACTCGGACGCAGAAGTACATGAATGCAGTGAAGCTGGTCAGCTTCCGAGGAAGCTCTGAGGGAAAACGCTTCATTCCAAAGCGTGAAAATTTGACAAAATGTAGTGAGTCTGACTACAGGAAGTCGCGAAAGCGGAGGCCGGATGAACGCCCAATGAAGAAAGAGAAGACCGACTGAAAGGGGGTACCACCTAGCCGGTTCGAGAAATACACCCTAACAGTGGTTCTATTAGAGAAGATATTGATGGAGATTCAAGATAAGGAGAAGCTGAAGTGGTCGAGCCGAATCAAGGCGGGATCGAATAAGAGAATTAAGGGCAAGTACTGCCTATTTCATAGGGATCACGCCTATGCGACCTCGGACTGCTACGATCTGAAAGAGTCTATAGAGTTCCTTATCTGAAGAGGACGATTGGACAAGTATGTGCAAGAGGGTGGAAAAACGTTTGAGTCCTCTAGCAAGAAAAGAGAAGACGAAAGATCACCACCGCCTCAAGAGATCAGAACCATCGTTGGAGGGCAGGCTAGAGGTGAGTCCAACTGGAGTCCGAAAGAGAAAAGTGAGACAGGCCACAGGCATGCTAAGGGGTGAAAAAGTGAGAATAATGGCAGTAGCGGATGTGCGACTTGGCTTCACTACCATTGACGATGTAGCACTATACGAACTACACAACGATGTATTGGTAGTGACCCTGCTTGTCTCCGACATCTGCGTTAAGAGGATCTTTATTGAGGGAGGTAGTTTTGCGGATGTACTATCGCTAAAAGCTTACGACGCCATGAAGTTGGGAAGAGAAAGGCTCAAGTCGGATTCAGTGGGAGCACTTTGACCACAGAAGGTTAAGTCGAGCTCTTAGTAACCTTTGGCGAAGAGGACAACATAGTCCTTCACTTTGTAAATTTCCTGGTGGTGAACGACAACTCCGCCTATAATGCGATACTTAGGAAGACCTACCATACATGGGTTAAAGGCGGTGGCGTCAACCTACTATCAACTGATAAAGTTTCTTACTCCTATGGGGGTGGGGCAGGTCCGAGGAGAGCACTTATCCTCGAGGGAGTGCTACCACAGAGCCCTACAGGGAGTGGTAGGGATGACGGAAGTAAGAACTATTGAAAACGAGCCAGTGCCAGGTGAGGCTGTCCAAGGGGTGACACTTGTAGGAGATCAGTACTTAGACCTAGATCTAAATCCTTCTTCAAGAGAAGTTAAGCGAGGGATAGGAGAGCCTGCCAAAGAATTGGAAGCAGTACACTTACTGAGCGACACACAAACCTTCAGTATTGGGACTGACCTAAGTCCGTAGCAACGTGCGAGTTTTGTGAAAATCCTACGAAGAAATGCTGACATGTTTGCTTGGTCCGCCGATGACATGCCGGGGGTAGACCCAGGTATTATGGTCCACATGCTTAATGCTGATCGGAACCATAAGTCGGTACGCCAGAAGCAGAGAGCGTTCAACCATGAACGTAACGTGGTTATTACCGAGCAAGTAAACGAACTACTAAAAATAAAGTTCATTCGGGAGGTGCATTACCCGAATGACTGTCCAATGTCGTTTTCATAAAAAGCTAATTGGGAAATAGAGGACGTGCATCGACTTCACTAATCTCAACAAGGCATATCCTAAAGACAACTTCCCATTACCTCGCATTATACCAATTAGTGAATGCGACAATAGGGCATGAGCTACTAACTTTCATGGATGCCTATTTCGGGTACAACCAGATCAGGATGCATCCCGTCGATCAAGAGAGGACGTCATTTGTCATCACCAGAGGCTTATATTGCTATAACGTAATACCTTTCGGCCTAGAAGAAAGAAGAGACGCAACCCACAAAAGAGTGATATGGTATAAGAAAAAATTTCCAATTACTATAACTCCCGAGTAAAGAAAAAACACTTATAGGTCAGCGACTTGGTGTTGAGAAAGGTGATGCCAAACACCAAAGAACTCAACAGCGGAGTCCTGGAGCCAAATTGGGAAGGACAATACCAGGTCACCAAAATGGCTCGTCCAGGCACCTACTACCTCGAAGACATGGACGAGAATAAAATCTTTCCTTATTGGAATGTTGAACACTTGAAAAAGTACTTTCAATAGAATGTAATTCAAGTTCTTAACGAATATAAGCAATAAGGTGTTATTTTCTCCTTCTTTCAAAGACTATCTTAATTTAAGTATATTGATGTTATCATAAACTTAAATTGGGGGTGAGAAAGATAGAGAAATAATTAAAATAAATAATTAAGTTAGCAAGGTAAAAAGTTCCAGAAAGAGAGTAAAAAAAAAAAGTTGTCAAGGCCCCCAAGGAGCTGCGCCTACTGGAAGTTGGCCAGTTGAGTTCGGCTTGGCAGGAGTTGTCCCAGCTGGAAGGGCCTGGTTCCTCTCAGGTATACCTCGAAAAATGTGAGAGTCGTAGCAAAAATCTTGGGCCGGATCACTGGGATCCAAATTCGAAGGCTGGCAAGGAAGGGTCGGTAACTTTCTGCGTAGTGTTGGAACAAAGAGACCGGAAAAGGGGAAGGAGGTTGTCATAGCTAACCCCTTCCTGAATTTAGTCTAGTGCCCAACCAATGCCAGCTTTACAAACGTTAGTCTCCAAAATCACAAAGGTAGGAGAGCCCTTCACCAATTTAGCGATTGTGGATAAGTCCTCCTGGCACGTACGGGCGGCAAGACTTCGGGTTGCTTTAGTGGAAGTCCGAAGGTCGACTAAGGCAATCTTAGTAACTCGCTAAGCCTCTCGACCAAGCTAGTTCCGACCCCCAATAAAGGATAGAACCCCTAGGTGGTCGGCCAAGCTAGTTTCGACCCCCTCAAGGGTCGGCTTAGTGGAAGCCACAATCCCTTGGGGGTCAGCCAAGCCCATGCCGACCTCCTAGAAGTCGGCCGTGGCGGTGTGAACCCCTTTTAGGGGCCGACCAAAGCCAATTCGGCCCTTCTGTGGCCGACCAAAGTAGGTCTAGATCCCCCAGGATAGGTCGTGGAGGTTAGAACTCTCCCTTAGGAGCCGATCGAGTCCAAAGTAACAACTGGATCTGCTGATCACGGCCAGGAGTTATGCCGAGATTTTCAAGACCCTCACTTTGGGGAAAGTCGTGGAGGTGAGGACCCGTAAGGGTTGATCGAGACTAAAGCCGACCTATAAGAAGATCAGTCGAGTGGATCAACCCGAGTGGGTTGGTCATGGAGGTTAGGACTCTCTTGTGGACGAGTGGACCAAGTCCAAGTAACGCTTGGAGATGCTGCACCTTGTAGCGTCCTAGGGTTACTTTGACAATGCCACACCCCTAAAAGGTTGACCGTGGAGGTGATGACTTACAAAGGTTGACCGAGTCCAATTAACTCACAAGTCAAGACCGGTACACCCCAAAGGATAACTGTCAGGAGTTACGCCGGTATTCATTATCGGCTTAATGGCTGAATCTAACGACCGACCATGAAGCCGCCATTAAGTGAGTAACATCGGTTACAAGTTCGACTACTATTAGAAGTTAGAGGACTCTTCATTTCAGACCAAGCTAATATAAGCTGAACTATGCTAAGTACTCTTGTAAGCCGTTCTAAGTTCTAAAAGCTCCCTATTATTACTCTCATAAACTCTTACAAATTAGGCATTAGAGGCCCTGTGACTCGCACCACACCAGTGTGTCCTAAAATTGTTCTTTTTTGCACACTTCTCGTCCTCAGTAAATAAATTGTAATGTGGATATCCGTTGACCATTTATCGACATTAACACATTTTGTGTAACAAATTGCAAAAATTTGATTGGTTGGGTGTGAAAGAAGTTACTTTATAAAAGCCAAGTGAGTTGCATAACTTGAAGGGTCACAAATTGGAATCTAAATTACTACGACAATAAAAAATACAATTTAAAAATTGAGAGATATGGTTGGATAGGGATTAAAAAAAATATTTCTATTCCATCCAAGTCAATAAAATGGGGTAATTTTTGTTATAGGCTATTGGTATTAGTTGATGGTCGTTTATGACATTGACTATAATTTTTTGTTATAGGCTAAAATATCTCGGAGACTCGGACAAGGCCAAACCCCCCAGGTATTAACCAAGGGAGGCCTTGACCCCCAAGGGTGGGGCAAGCCTATTCCTCCTCCTCCCGAGGGTCGACCAAAGGAGGCCTTGAACCTTGGGGGTTGGCCAGCCCATCCCAACCCCCCAGGGTTAGCCAAATGAGGCAATGACCTTCAAGGGTCGACCAAGCTTAGTCTCACCCCTCGAGGGTCAGCCATGACAGCCTTAACTCCCCCGGGGGGTTGGCCAAAGTAGGTGTGATCCCTCGAAGATCGATCGTGGAGGTTAGAACTCTCCCTCTAGAGTAGACCGAGTTTGAGTGACGACTGGATCCGCTGATAACGGCCATGAGTTACACCGAGAGGGCTAGGATCCCTTTTAGGGGCGAGTCGTGGAGGTGAGGACCTGGCAAGGTTGACTGAGACCAAAGCTGACCTCTAAGAAGATCGGTCGAGTAGGCAAAAACCACAGGGTTGGCCATGAAAGTAAGAACTCTCTTGTGGACGAGTCGACCAAGTCTAAGTAATCTCTAGGACCATTGTGCCGTAAGGTAGCATGGGTTGAGAGTTACAACGAGTAGGCCTGGATCCCCTAAAGATACGGCGTGGAGGTTAGGACTCTCCCTCACGAGTCAACCGAGTTTAAAGTAACGACTGAATGCGCTGATAACGACCATGAGTTACACCAAGAGGGTCATGACCCTCTTTTAGGAGCCATCAGTAGAGGTGAAAATTCGTAAGGATTGACCGAGACCAAAGTTGACCTCTAAGGAGATCGGTCGAGTGGACTAACCCGAAGAGGGTCGGTCGTGGAGGTTAAGACTTTCCTGTGGATGAGTCGACCAAGTACAAGTAACATTTAGAAATGTTGCACCTGTTGGGCGTAATGTCTTCGAGTTACATCGAGAAGGCCACACCCCAAGGAATCGACCATGAAGGTGAGATCCTACAAAGGTTGACCGAGTCCAAGTAACTTCCGAATCAATGCTGTTACTCTTCCAAGGTTAACGGTTAGAAGTTACGCTGATATTCATTCTCATCTTAATCATGGATTTTCTAATGGTTAACCATTAAGCCGTCATTAAGTGAGTTGCAGTGGTTACAATACTAGCTACTATAAGAGTTAAGCCATTCCTCCCTTCAAATCCAAGCCGAACTACGCTAAGAACCCTTGTAAGCCGTTCTAAGTTCTAAAAGCTACCTCTAAATTACTCTTTAAACACTTATTAACTTAGGCATCGGAGGCCCTGTGGCTCACACCACACCGGTGTGTCTAAATTTCTTCTTTATTGCAGGCTTCTCATTCTCGATAAAAACAAATCTTTACCGTTGATCCATTGGCCATTTATCGACATCAACAATTTATATTCAACAAAATATTTATAAAATCATCGACATTGCTTATAAAGGTCAGACTTAAATTGTAAATAAATAAATAAATAACATTTTAAACTTTAACAAAAGGTTTTTAGCTCGTAATCGTCAACCAAATGATTTGTGCTTTCCACGAAAAAAAATGCCTTATCGAAATATATAGCCGACGTTTTCCATAACAGTCAACTATAATTTCAAAAAATGAAAATTTTTCGTTGACATAGGTTGGGCAGTTACATTAAATATCATTTTTTTTGAAGAGAGAATAGTTGACGTTTTAAACAAATGACATTCAATATCACCGAAAAATAGCTATTTTTCAAGGAGATTGGTTGACAATTTTTAAGACAATCGACCAAAACTTGTAAAATACAAAGCCCGTTTGTTTCTTCTTTCTTTCTCTTTTGTCCCATCACTATGTTCAAACTCTCTTTGCCCTTATCGTTGCCTGCCTTATCGACGTTCAAGCTTTATGAACTCACATCTCCATGAACATTAGGTATTATGTGGGGACAATTTTTTCTTATTTCTATTTTGAGCAGAAGGCAATTTACTATTGATTTTGCGTTTTGTTAGGGCAGAAGTTATTTTAGGTGCTGAAATTTTATATTGATTTAGTTTATTTATATTCAATATTAGATGTGGTCCCGCTACAAGAAAATATGCTTTAGGCGACAGAAGCTTCGAAGACAGAGCTTTTCTCCATCGCGTTAGGGTCCCTAAGGCAACGAAAGATGCCTAAATTGCCTTAGCTTGTGGGCTAAGGCGACAGAACATTGCTTCCATCCCTTAACCATAGCCTAAGACGACCGAGTTAATTCTCTGTCACCTTAGGCTAAGGGTAAGGCGACGAAAACAATATTCTGACGCCTTAGACCACAGGTTAAGGCGACAGAGCTATCTTCCGTCACCTTAGGCTGACCATTTTGACGTTTTGTTTTTAATTTTGGGAGAAACGCTTCCATCGCCTTAGGTCTCCACCTCAATGTTTCGTTTTCCCAAAAAATGAAAGTGGGGTGGGGGAGGAAACGAAAGGCTAAGACAACAGAACCCATCTTTTTCGTCGCCTTAGCCTCACCGTTTTTATTTTTTAAAACAGGTTAAGGCGACGGGTCATTATTCCGTCGACTTAGGTCTCTGTTACAGATTATAGAATCACAATTCTTTATTCATTTTCTCACATTTCCTCCCTTAATCTCTAAAAAATCTCCCACATCTCCCCCCGACCACCACCACCGTTCGACACCCACCACCATCATTCAACGCCCACCTACGCTCGTTGGTGTTTTGTTTGCATTTTCTCCCTCAATCTCTCAGATCAATCGTCGGGGTTAGGTTCTTTTCTCTTTTTCAATTAGGTTTTGATCCAAATCCAAATTTCATTATTCTATTGTGTTATATATGTTAATTTTATGATTTAGTTTATGTTTAGATTAAGTTGCTTAGATTAATGTGATTATGTTAATGTTTAGGTTTATGCTTAGCTTAGATTAAATTAGTTTATGTTTAGATTATATTTAGATTATATTTAGATTAAATTAGTTTATGTTTAGATTAAATTAGCTTAGATTATGTTTATATTTAGGTTTATGTTTATGTTTAGCTTAGATTAAATTAGATTATGTTTAGACTAAATTAGTTTATGTTTAGATAAATTAGCTTAGATTATGTTTATGTTTAGGTTTATGTTTATGTTTAGCTTAGATTAAATTAGTTTATGTTTAGGTTGAAATCTACTGCCTTGTTGTGAATGTGATTATCTCAATAGTTAAATTGAAATATGCTGATTAAGAAGGTGAGTTTTGCATGATTTGATGTTTAAGGAGATAGAAATTCATGTTGAATGGAATTTTTATTTAATTTGTCTCTTATAATATATTTAATTGTTTGTCTGCACTGTTTAGGATTTATAATTATGTAGCTCTAATTGATAACTTTGTTTAGAATTAGAGAAATTTAGAATTACTTTGTTTTGAAGTAGAAGAAAGGGAGGAATTAGGGGAAATGTGAAGAAAAATTTGGAATCCAATAAATTTCATGAACGGTTGGATTACTAATTAGTAATTCAATTGCTTATTACCGGTGAATTCAATAGCTCTTATTTTTGTAGCTTATTACTAATATATATCACACTCTAATTGTTTGTTAGACTAATCATATAGGCTTGTTCGTTGAACAACGAAAGAGTGTGCTACATTAAGAGATTGGTTAAGAAATAGAGACAAATTGTCTATTGAATACGCGAAAGGTGTTAAACATTTTTTTAGAAATGGCCAAGAATCATGTGAATCGTTTCGGTCAAATTCAATGTCATTGTAAGAAATGTATGAACGATTCATGACATACCTTAAAAAATGTAGAACGCCATTTGTTGATAAATGAAATGTTAGCATTGTATGATCATTGGATATATCATGGTGAACCTGTTGATTTATCTAGGTTGGAGCGTCAAAGACTTAGGCAATTACAAGTACAAAGATTGAATAATGATGAGTCCACTAATCACAACAACGATAATGAAATATTGAAAATGTTGAATGATATCAATCGTGAAAGTATTGAGTCAGAAGATCATGTGCAAGAAAATAATCACAATTTTGAAACAAATAGTACAAGTATTGAAGAAGTAAATGAGCGTTCGAAAAAGTTTGATAATCTAATTAAGGAAGCATGTGATCAATTGTATCCCGGACGTATGAGGTTTTCTTCATTACATTTCTCGGTTCAACTTCATTACATTTTTTGGTTAAACTTATGTACAATAAACTTATGAAAAAACTTCAAGTGTTAGAATTAGAGTCAAAATTGCTTATACCAGATATCGACGATAACTCCCAATGGATCATTGTTGGCGCAAAAGTAAATTTTTTAATGGGAAGCTCGAACTTTTTCAACCTCCAGAACTTGCTTGGAACCATATTGAATATTGAAGGAAAGACTAAAGACACGTTTAACGTTCGTTTGGACTTGCAAGATCTTAAAATTAGAAAAGATTTACACTTAAAGAAGCAAGGGGACAAGTTCGTTAAATCACATGCAACTTATACTTTGACAAGTGAAGATAGGGTGAAAATTTTAAACTTCATCAAATCAGTTGAATTTCCTGATGGTTTTGGATCAAACATTTCACATTGTGTTAGTGTGAACGAAGGGCAATTTTTTGGTTTGAAAACACACGACTGTCATATTTTGCTGCAACGACTTATCCCTATCGGTATTCGTAAATTCTTGCTGAAGGATATAATTACTACTATTGTTGAATTATGTGTTTTCTTCTCTGATTTATGTTCAAAGACACTTCGTGTAAGTGAGTTAGATCGGCTACAAGATGAAATAATTATAATTCTTTGCAAATTGGAGAAAATCATTCCACCAACATTTTTTGGCGTAATGGTGCACTTAGTTTCTCACTTGCCGTACGAATGTAAGGTTGTTGGGCTAGTTAACTATAGTTGGATGTACCCTTTTTGAGAGAAGTTTAGGTACTTTAAAGGCTAGATCATAAGATTGTATAGCAGAAGAGTATGTGATGAACGAGTTTCTAAACTTGTGTTCATCTTATTTTAGTGGGATGGAGACTAGGATAAACAGGCAGGAGATAAATGACGATCATAATCAAAATATTGAAATATTTGGTGTGTATGAGGTATACAGACAGAATGTTAGACCATTGGGCAAGACATCAAATATTATCCTAATCTATTGGATATGCAGAGGCTACATTAGTATATTCTAAATAACTGTGATGAAATTAGTACTTTTCTTACGTAAGTATTTTTAGGTAATTTGGATTGTTTTCTTTCGGTAGTTATGCGAATTAACTATAATTAATGTTTGTTCTTTTTATTTGTTGTAGTAAACATTTGTAGTTGATTCGACCAACTATAAAGACATCAGATGATTTATATAAAAAACACGAACAAGAGTTTTCTAATTGGTTTAAAAAAGAAGTACTTGAAATACGCAAGAGTGGAAACAAGTGTGATGATCTAATTTACGCAATGGAGTACGTTATATTACAATAATAAATGGAGTACGTTATACTACAATAATGAATGATGGGGGACATGTTACATAAAATAGTGGAATAATGGTTCATGGAGAAAGTGGTATTTCTAACGGTTCAAGCAATTATTACGGTGTACTTATTGAAGTATTAGAAGCGTCATTTAGTTGTGTAAGAAAAGTAATGATATTTAGATGTGACTGGTATAACACGGACAATAAAAAAAAGGAAGATATCACACTCAGTTAGGTTTAAGAACAATAAACACTTCACAATATTAGTTTAAAAATGAGTCATTCAGTTAGGTTTAAGAACGATAAACACTTCACAATATTGGTTTAAAAATGAGTCATTCATCCTTGCCATCCAAGCAAAACAAGTTTTCTATATCAACGATCTAAAACATGAAAAATATTGGAAAGTTGTTCAACTAGTTTATAATCAAAGTTTATGGGATATCTTAGAAGTTGAAAATAGGGAAGTTGTGGATGCATTGATTGATCAGGCTGAATGCATACTATGTGAAGACAAAAATAGTGTGGAAGAGTCTTTAAAAGATAACCAGTTGTGTAGGTTAGATTTTGTTGATATGACAACATTCAATGAAGCGATTAATGATGAATTAGAAGATGAAAATGCATTCATTAATGACGACGACGAAGATGTTGAAACTATTGACACATAAGTGTTTATTTTTTTTCCCATTATTAGTATTGCACTTTTTTTGTTTGTTTGGTTAGACTTACGAAAACATATAATGCTGACTCTTGTAGGTTATCATTATCCCTGATGGTTTGATAAGTAGAGCGAATCCTGTCTTCGATGACACTAAAAATGATGAATTCGTCCCTGCTACTATTGATTCGACTCACGAAGCTAGAGGTAATACAGTTTATGAACAATGTTACTTTACGTTATATTTTTGTAGTTATTTACTAACATTTGTGAAATAAATAGTAGTACCTCGACCGGTTGCTCTCGTGTACATTCCACTGGAAAACTTTTGAATAAGAGAGTGGGAAAGGAAGGAAGAATAAGGGTGGAATTCCGTGAAAGGAATAGGAAGGAAATAGGGCAAGAAGCTAACACTTTGAGCAACCAGATATGCATACTTGCACGAGAGTCGTTTCATGTTCGTGCACAGGATTGGTCAAAGATTTCTGAGGCGGATATCGAACTCGTGAAGCAAAAACTACTGGTAAAGTAATATCTTACTTAGTTTTTTGTTCAATACTATAAATTTTTAAATTATATATGAGTAACTTCATTTCAATGTATATTCAAACTCTAATAGACATATTTCGAACTAGATTTGGATAATCCCACCGTGAGGTTGACTATCGAGAATATGATGCAGAACATAGAGAAAGACCATAGGTATAAAATGTACAAACACTACAGGTATGTTGTATGAACAAACAATTTTTTTTGTTTAGTATACATTTCAATTTATTTTAACTATTTTAGTTTGTTCTTTTAGGAATACGCCTTCGGAGGAGCGACACAATAAACCCTACCGTAGGGTAACTAATATCAGAGATTTGGAGTACCTGTGCAATTGATGGGAGTCAGAGGAATTACAGGAAAAAACTAAGAGAGGAAAGAAAGCACGGGAAAAATTACCTTACAACCATCACATTGTCCCATTTTCCTTTGTGAAAATTGTTGAAGATTATGTCTTTATTTATTTCATTTCCATTAATGTATTTCCTATGCAATAATTATGAAATTAATGTATTATGTTTATGCATGTAGAAAATGGCAGAGGGAGAAGAAGAGATGGTTCCAATCGAAGTTTTTAAGGCTATAAGTTATAAAGTCACGATAATGAAGTTGAAGGTCGTTGGATTAGTGAACAGGCAAAGAAGTCATATGTAAGTTCATTATCTACTGAACATAAAATAGTTTTATGTTTTAATTTATATATAATTTTATGTTTCTATTGATACAACAGAAGATGATAAAATTGCGGGATGAATCAAATGTTGCTAGAAGGCCTCTAACCTAGCAAGAAATATGTGAACAAGTGCTAGCTAGGCACATAGACGGAATTAAGGGCACTACCTAATTTCCACCGGAAAGAAGAGGAAGATCTTCCTCTTCAGTTTCAAAGGGTTTTGCTCCCTCAACAAAACGTGAGATGGCCGAGAGAATAAAGCTGTAACTGCTGAAAACATACAACTACGTGAAAAAATGACTCAAATGACTGAAGCATAAGCTAGGATGATAGACCAACAAGCAAAGATGAGTGAAACACAAAAAATTCTTCAGGCCCAACTAGCCGAGGTTTTGAAGAGGCTCGACGGCAATGGCAAGTCATCTAAGTAGAAAGGTAAAAAGTTCTAATATATCTCAATTACTCATTCCTAATCTTTAGAAATTGAACTTGTTTAAATTTTGTTTTGGCTATTCTGCAGTAAAGATAGCAATTATTTTGAAATATATGTTTTTGCAAGTTTAAAATTTTTGGGTAAATTAAAACTACATTGTCATGCTGGCGAAATTTCTAGAACATATTTTAGTTTGTGTTGTGTTGTCGATTTTCAAGTTTTTCTATTGAAACTTCTAACATTTTTATTATTCTATCTTATTGTAGGTCAAAGTGGACCGAACCCGCAATTCATCTTAGTTGTGTCATCTCAGCTTTCAAAGTTGTAATTATTACTTTACATTTCATTTTTAGGATTTTTTGTAAATATTATTTTATTTACATTTCATTTAGAACACTTTATTTGTATTCAATGTTGATATTTATGGCAATGTTAAGTGTCTATTCTATTTATGTTTCATGTGTTTGGATTTTGAAGTTCAATTTTCATTTAAAAAATACAATCACAAACTAATTCATTAAAAATAAAAAAAAACAGAATACCTAAGGCGACGGAAGAGCTCTATCGCCTTAGGTATTTAAGGCGATAGAGAAAACCTGCTCACCTTAGACACCTAAGGAAATGTAAACATTCTTTCGTCGCCTTAGGTCACTCCTGAGGCGACAATGAAGCTTCTGTCGCGGATGAGAACCAAAATGCAATGGAAGACTTTGTGCATCGCTTTAGGCTAAGGCGACGAGGATAAGGCGACGAAATTTCATGCTTAAGGCGACAAAAAGTTATGTTACCTTAGGTGTTCATTCTTGTAGGATTGAGAAATTTGGACTAATCAGAAATTCCACATAATTTACAAATAAAAATAATTAAAAATATTGAGTCAATTACAAATCTATAATTGTGTCAAAATTCATTGGATTTATAGTTGTTTTGTTAGGATTTTAGGCCTAAATTAAGTTAGGCCTAAGCTTATGGAGTGGCTCAAAAGTCCATGAATTTCAAGGCCACAAACTTATGAAAACTTTATATATAAGGAGCTCTCTCTAATTTGTAAGGACCTTAACTGAGAACCATAGATTGAAGACTCAAAGACTCTAAAGCATCAAGTCAAAGAGAATTAAAAGCATTCAAGAGTACAAATTCATAAGCCATCAAGATTTGCCAACAAGTTAGAGAATTTAGTGATCAAGCTTATTAATTCAGAAAACTCAACAACAAAGGCTCCAACAAATCGACCGTCTCATTGTCTCTTTGTCTATAAGTTGAAGATTTAATAACCTTCGTCTGAGAACAAACTCACTAGTCCTCAGATCAACATCTTATTAATTGATTCAATAATTATTGGATAACTATTATTAGAGAATATTAAGTAATACATTGGACATATTAATTGAATTAATAATTATTGGATAATTATTAAAGTAGATATTTAATAGAATAAATTATATATTTAGTCCCTATAGTTTGGAGAATGTTAGAGCTTAGTCTCTATAGTTTAAAAATCTAGTTTTTAGAAACTATGCTTTGGAGAAATATTGAATTTAGTCCATATAGTTTGGAGAAATATAGAATTTAGTCCCTATGGTTCGAAGAAATATAATTTAGCCTCTATGGTTCGAAGAAATATAATTTAGTCCTTATGGTTTGATAAAACCTAAAAAATAGTCCATGTTATTTGTAAATCGTAGGCAAATCAAGTACATAGATGTGATGTATGAATTATGTGTTTTTTGTTCAATTAATTACTTATCTCACACTCTCATCATTAAACACAAAAATAACTAACTTCTACATATTTTATTCACAACAATTACGAACGAAAGACTATTCTTTAGTTTTTATCAAACTTCAGGGACTCAAAGCCGAGCATACAGCCGAGCACATGGTCGAGCTCAAGGTGGAGCTCAAGGCGGAGCTGAAGACTAAGCTCAAGGTCAAGTTTGAGGCCGAGCTTAGGCCCCCCGGCAAAGCTCGAGACCAAAAGAAGTATGACCCCGTCTTAGGGGGTCGCCCGAGGGAATCCAGATCTCCTGGGGTCGAGCCTTGTATAAAGTGGCGACCAGACACCATCGACAACTCGGGAGTCACGTCGAGAAGTCTGACCATCCCAGGGGAGTCAGCTGTGGGAAGCGAGCCCCTCGGGGTTGGACCACGTCAAAATCTGGCTTCTTTGGTTCGGTCGAAGGCGAGCACCCCTCTAAAGGGGAAAAGCTGTTGAGGTTAGGTCTCTCCTAAGATCCGATCGAGTCAAAGTTACAATTGGATCCGCTGATAACGACCATGTGCTACACTGAGGGTGAACACCCTCTTAAGGGGGCCAAGCCATATAGGTCATTATTGACCGAGTCCAAAGTCGATTTCTTACGGCAAGATCTAGGGGAAAGCCATAGAGGTCAGGGCTTCCCTAAGAGCCGGGTGAGTCTAAGTGAAGACTGGATACCACTGATAATGACTGGTAGTCACGCCGATAAGTCTGACCACCTCTAGGGGAGCCATCAATGAGTTTATGGTTTAGAGTTTAGGGTCTGACCATCTCCAAGTAATCACCGAGATAAGACAGTTACATTTCTCAAGTATAATGGTCTGGGTTACGCTGATGTTAATGCCGGACTTAAATAGCAGCCGTTACAAACGGCTGACCATTAGTCGTCATTAGTGAGCTGTAGCGGTTACACTATCGACTGCTATAAAAGTCTAAACTATTCTCATTTCTCTCCAAGCTAATCCAAGATCATCTAAGCCAAATAGAGTAAAATCAAGTTGTAAGCACATTCTAAAAGCTCTTAAGCTCTCTAAAAACTCTCCTAAATCCGTTTACTGACTTATGCGTCGAAGGCTCTATAGCTGAAACCACATCGGTGTGCCTAAATTTGTCCTTTTTACAGGCAAATTCGTTCTTGGTAAATAAATTGTACCGTTAATCCCAGTCGAACATTTTTCGGCATCAAAAAATACAACCCTAAAAAATAAATAGGTTAGAATTAGAACTGATGTGACCATTTAAAACAGACACAAGACATCGAAATTAACAAAAGAGACCAAACTTAAAAAAAAGAGTTTTCGAGACCCGAGGCTCTATTTAACCGAATTGACTCGATCAATATCGGTCAAAGCTGGCCAACATTGAATTAAAGGTTCAAAACGATCAATTATTATTAATAAACACACAGGGAGCAATTTCATACAAATGATAATGAAACCAGTCAAATGGTGAATGATCAATATTGAATAGAGTCGCCCAAAACCATTTATAACACTCTCTCGATCTCAACCTATGCAAAAAAAAGAAAAAAAAGTTAGTTTCAAAATTATGGTTTCACACATTAAGTGTTTAGGAACATGAAATATCCTTGAGAAACAACACCTATAAGAAGCGAAACGATGAAAAATGTCGATGTGGGAAACCTTTCTTGATCGTGACTACTTCTTAAGTTTCAGGAGAGAGTTTCTCGATAAATCTTGCTCAACTCTTGGCTACTGGTTGGTGACAACGAAGATCCATAATGATAAAAAAAAATCTCAAAACCTAATTACTGGAAACAAAGAAATACAAAAGGTGAAGCGTTTCTTGATTTGGCTGACTTTTCTTGAAAATTCAAGAAAACCTCCAAGATTCTATCAAGAATCAAGAAATGTTCAATAATTTATAGTAAGAAGGTTACCTTGTACGAAAATAGAGCAAGATAGAACATGAGAATCAAAACAACACAAACGTTTTGGGATTGCCTAGGATTTGCGACAACCACAAAGAGACAGAAGCCTCGGAGGAAATTTTAGAGTTAATGGCTATAGAGAATGAAGAAGTATAAGTGAAGGTAGAGAAAAAAAGCCTCAGAGGAAATTTTAGAGTTAGATACTCTAGAGCAAGTAAATGAGGAATCATCTCTAGTTGTGAAGATCAAGTTGAAGACGATAAGAGTGATTAATGTTTACCAAGTGGGCAAACTTACTATGGGAGGAGAAATCAAACAAATACAACCGAGGTTTAATTTGCTTCAGTGGAAGCTATTCCTTGCAGGAACATGACTTCCCTAGAGATTTTGAGGTGATGCCAAAGCCAAAATGTGTCATGGTGGATTTGAGTGCTAAAGCATGGAACGAAATATTCTGACACCTCAAAATGTGTCAGCATAATTTAATTAGATGATAGTCAAGCCCACCAATAAACAAATGAAGAGGTGCTTGTATTCATAAAAGAACCAGGGGCCAATTGAAGAATTGAAATAGAGACGAGGATAGTATAGGAAACCTATTTGAAATCTGAAGCCTATAACTAGATGGTTTTCGTGAAGTCAAACTTAAGGCCGACAACAAACGACGCTATGTTGACTAGGAATATGTTTTTTCTTATTTTTGCTATCATGGATGAACTAGCAATTGATGTAGGGAAGATACTATACTTAGAAATTCATAAGAGGGTAAACCTAAAATAAGGGAAGATTTTCTTCCCAAGATTCATTATCGCCCTATGTATATGTCAAGGAGTCCAGCCATCAGTTAACAATGAAATGTTGAGGAAGTCGAAGCCTAGTTGTACCTCCGCCCAACCAAAAGTGAAGGAATTGAATATAAGAGTGAGTGGAATAGGGCTAGTCATGGGGATAGACGAAATTCTCTGGCAGATGCAATTGTTGTATGGTCGAGATCACTATGTACAAGGTTAACTTAAATAATACTGTGAATACATATAACAATGAGACAAGATGTTGCAGTAGTGCTTAAATACCCAAGTTGACCCACATATTGAGTTTCTTGAATTCCTATCGTATTGCTTCAACCTTGGAAGCCTCCATCTCAGTCAGAATCCAACTCTGACCGTGAAGAAGAAGTTTTTTTATTGATTATTATTATTATTATTATTATTATTTTTCAAAATTGAAGTTTGGGGATTGTAGAATTTCATTGGGAATAACAAAAAATTTAAGTTTGGAAATTGAGGAGCTTGTCTAAGGAAAATTTTTGACATTTCTAAATCTTATGATAGAGAAGAGAATGTTCAACATTGATATAAAACTAATTGGCTAGTAGTCATTGTACTACAAAAGGCAAGATTTTTTTTAGGGCAGTAGTCAAAATGTTTTTAGACCCAAGAGGTTAAGAGCTAAGATAGATTCCTTATGCTTTTGCGGTAAGAAGCTTGATCATTGGATCATTGCATTGCGATTAAAAATATTCTTAAGTATTTTTGAAGAACAAGAAATTATATGCTTGTGTACGGTACTAAGAATTTGATCATTACAAGTACACCGACTCTAGTTTTTCAAACTAATAAGGATTCTAGGAAATCCACATTAAGATTAGTGTTCACCCTTAACAATATTCCTCTAGTTTAGAGAAGCACTAAGTAAGGATGCATTGTAGACCTCACCATGAAAGTTGAATATGTGGCTGCTTGTGAAGCAACAAAAGAGGCAGTATGGTTGAAAAACTTCCTTACAGATTTGGAAGTGGTTGTAGGCATGGATAAGCTAATCATATTGTATTGTGATAATAGTGAGGATGTGTAACTCCAAAAGAAACCTAGAAACCATAAAATAGGGAAGTATATAGACAGAAAATATCACCACATAAGAGATATAATGCATAGAGGCGAAGTTGTTATCACCAAGTTTAATATGGCCGACAATGTTGCTGATTCATTTAATAAATGCCATTCCAGCTAATGTGTTTGGGGGTCATTTAAAGAGTTTATTCCTATAAGAGGCGTCTTGAGTGGTCTAGAGTAAGTGTGAGCTTGATGTTTTTCTAACATATGTAGTCTTACTAGACTTTTAATTCAAGTGAGAGGTTTTTAGGGATTGTGCTATAAAGGTCTAGTAGTTTTTAATTGAATAACACATTTAATGTATTTTAAAATAATTAATAGAAATTCATCCATTATCATTTATTATTCTTTTAATTATAAATATCATCCACCCCCAACACATCAATTGGATTAATGACATTATGCTGATGGTTATTAATTTAACACTTGGACAGTATGTTGGACATGATACTAGTGAATCTAGCTAGTTCTAATTGAATAACCTATCCCGTCTACAATATATGAACTAAGGCTGGATGCCTAGTCTTGGTAATATTGTTGGTATGACCTGTTTTGCAATGGTTGCCGACAACCTGATCCTAGTTGTTTAGGTAGAGACATGTTAGTGAGGACAACTATGCAAAAAGAGTTTTTGCATAAGATCGAACCAGAAATATTGGAACTGTCTAGTAATTTCATTTTACAAATCGATAAAATATTTCACTAGGATGATCATATGCTAGTAGGATATTAATCCTGAGTGAGTTGTCAAGTAATACTTTATGAAAACATCATTTCATGTACATGGGTGAGATCAACCAAACATTAATGAGTCAATAAGCCATGCATCGTGCAGATTGTCGTAGTGAGTAGCTGAGAATGCAACGTCTCAAAATGGAATTCACTCATTCCTTAGTATTGTAAAAGTAAATGAGTTATTCCTCTAAGAACTGATTTCGAGGCATGAACAAAAAGAGTACCTATTCTCACTGGCTCAAGATAATACTAGTTTATAGTTGAACTATGAACAACTTGTTCATTAGAGAAATTAGAGGTGTTTAAGAAGAAAAATAATTATAGAGTAACCAAAACATAATACGGTTAGTATTATAATTGATTACAAAACTAAAGATCTTATCAAAACAAAAGTTAAAAAATTATCATTTTGGTCTAAATATTTTGGAGTTTGTCCCGATATAGTTTTTAACTTTTTAATATCAATTTTAAGTTCAAGTACTATAAAAAGAAGCATTATAATTATCATATTTCATTTAACTAAAAACTAATTTCCTTTTTTAAAGTCCATTAATTAAAATTAAATAGTTGGAATTGGAGAGACAAATATAGAATAAACTCTAGTACAAAAACATGAATGAAGTTTTAATAGCACTCACAAAAATATCATATTTAATTGTAACCATAGGATTTTCTAACAAAATTTTATTTTGTTTTTGTTCTTTTATTGTTAAAGACATCCCATGAGATGGGCAAATGTTCTAATAGTATACTTTTAACTTTTGTTTTCTTATTTCTTTTATTTTTCATTCTTAATTCTTAAGCCATGCATTTATTTTAATTACAATCTTGTTGTGGCATATTAGCAAAGTATGTAAAATTGAAAAAAAGTAGGGTTGGCCTAGCTAGTTAATGTAATGTCTTTTTTTAATGGAAAAGAAAAATGGTGTGTAGCCCCTATCAAAGTGAACCTATTTGACCATAAAAGGAAGCCATTTCTACATGTCATGTCTATGAGATAGTGTACAATCATATTAAAGGAGATAAATAAAGAGCAAAAAATACAAAGAATTTAATCATTAATTTGATTCTATTAAAAAGGAAATCTAACCAACTAAATATCTCACACCACCATAAAATTATTTATTTATTATTATTATTAATTAAATTTTTTTTTTGAGAAGATGCACATGATGATCATCAAGTGAGAATTTTAAATTAAAAGAATTTATTATTGGTTGTGTGTTAACAAGGAAGTTAATTAGAAGCTTCCTTGACAGTCAAAATGCACATGTTAATCATATGTTTAATTAAAGTTAACAACAAACATCCTTAAAATATTTTAATTTAAGTGTGGCGCATATAGTTGTTTTTATCTCAAATATATATATTTTCTTTCTCTTTCGTTTTTATTTTAATTCTACAATATTTGAGGCAAGATTGAACTTGTAATCTTGATTATTAAGTTGTACAAGATATTTTGAAATTTTGTTTATTCAATCTCTATTCTTACATATAGTTTATATGACTAATTACATAATTAAGAAACTATGTGTCAGGACTATAATATAGTTATAACATCGGTGCTTGACTCATAGTATTGCATATTGTATAGAAAATTTTATCACTTTATGAAAAGTGCATGATCGATTCTTTTACGATACCATATAATAGTTAGAGTTGAATCATTAATAAAATTTATACTTTAGTCATTGATGAATTATTAACGACGTATCATCTTTATTTATCTTTTATTTAATATGTGAGATGTAACTTTTATAATGATAAAGAAGATTCTTGTTACAATTAAGACTTATAAAAGGGATTGAGTTAAATCTTGAAGATTTTTTTTTTGTGGAGTGTGGTCATAAGAAGATTTATTCAAATTAAAGATTGTAAAATGAATTCATGCATTTGAACACATTTACTTTTATCCTAAGTTAATTAGTCATAAACAATCAGAATCCCGCTTATTGTGTTTTAATTCCTGCAATATCAACATGATCGATATAGCCCTGGTATAATAAGTAGAAGGTGCATCAAAAAGCAGCATATTGGGTGTTACTCCAAACAATAGTGGGTCAATATGCTTGCCGCATAAAGGATTGTTGTAGTGAGTGGTTGGGAATGCAACTTCACCAAAAGAAACTTACTCTTTCCCTAAATTGAGGAATTAGAAAAGTTGTTCTCTTAAGAGAAGTAATGAAGGTTGAACTAGCAACAACTGAATTGAAAAAACTGTAGGTTGCCGATAGATATTCAAAACCTAGTTTCTTGCTGATGGAACATTGGAGAGGATGAAATCTTTATTGATGGCAAAGGGATACACATAAATAAATGGGTTAGATTACATAGAAATGTTTGTACCAATAGAAAACATGTAATAATAAGAATTTTTCTAACAATAGTTGTCTTTCGTAACTGGCTCTTAGTTCAATTAGACGTCAATAATGCCTTTTGCATGGTGAATGACAAGAAGAAGTATATATGAATCTCCCGTAAAGATATGCTACAAAAGAAATACAAGAACAAAGAGAAAAAATATTTTGCAAGCTAAGTAATTCAATTTAAGGTTTCGAGCATGCATCATGCATATTGTACTCAAAGTTCTCATCAACTCTTATAACTCTTGGATTCATCCAACCTAAATCAGATTACTCTCTGTTAATAAGGGAGGAGTGGTCATGATTTCATAGCCCTAATTGTATACGTTGCTGACATATTCATCGTGGGAGCAAACATAAAAGGTAGTCAGAGTTTCCAACTCAAGGATTTGGGTAACTTAAAATCTTCCTTGGTCTAGAATTAGAAAGGTTTAAGCAAAAGGGTACATATTACACAAAGAAATTATGCATTTAACATAATAGAGGAAGCAAGTTACAAATTAGGACGATAAGAGAATTACGGAAGAAGAAGTTTTGGCTCTACAAACAATTTACACAGTGAGTGAATAAATACAGATAGTACATTTAGAATGGCAACACATCAACCACCCAATACAAGACATGTATACAGAAATAAACCAACAATTCTAACAATACAAACGACACCGTTTTGGTACAAGAAAGAGTAAAACGCAGCGTTTAGCCTAGTCTCTAATATCCCCTCTCAAACGAGAGGCGACTTCAAGAACCCCAAGTTTGGAGCGCATATCAAGAAATTGAGTTTCTGTTAAAGATTTTGCTAAGCCATCAGCAAGTTGAGCAGTAGAAGGAATATAGCTAATATCTAACGACCTAGCAAGAACCTTGTCTCGCATAAAATGTATATTAATTTTAACATGCTTGCTTCTTGAGTGAAAAACCAGATTTGCAGACAAAGATAAGGTACTCATGTTGTCACACCAAACTAGTGGTATTTGAGAGCAAGGAACACTGATTTCTTGAAGAAGAGACTAAACCCAGGTTATTTCAGCTGCGATATGGGCTAAGAAGCGATACTCAGACCCTGTGCTAGACCTTGCAACGACTTGCAATTTCTTTGAACTGGAAGAGATAAGAGCATTTCCAATGAATAAACAGTGACTGATGATAGATTTTCGATCATCAATCCCACAAGCCCAATCAACATCACTATAAACTACAAGATTTGTGTTGTCAGATTTGGGTATTTATAAGCCATGTGAAGTAGTACCCTTGAGGTATCGAAGAACTCTTTTGGCAGCAGTCTAGTGTGTAGACTTTGATGTTGCAAGAGCTCACTTAATTTATTGACGATATAAGAGATGTGTGGATGAGAAAGTGATAAATATTGAAGAGCACCCAACAAACTTCTGTATTTAGAGGGATTAGTCAAAGGGTCATCATCATAAAGAGACATTTTCATACCAGTAACAGCATGTGTGGGAGTAGGTTTCAGATAAGCCATGTCAAATGTGTACAACAGCTCTTCAATGTTCTTGTGTTGGTTTAAGTAAAAGCCATAAGGTGTTCGAGTAACTGCAATGCCTAGATAATAGTGTAAATCACCCATGTCTTTTTAGAGCAAAGCCATTATTTAATTGTTGTATGAAGGTGGACAACAACAATGAAGAGTTTCTTGCCACGAGAATATCATCAACATAGATTAAAATAAACATGACTTGATCCCTTTTTTTCCAATAAAATAAGGAAGCATTAGCTTGGAGTTAAGAAAACCCCACTACAATAGAGTGGTTTTGAGTTTATCAAACCATGCCCTGGGTTCCTGTTTCAGACCATATAGAGCTTTGTATAGCAGACAAATGTGAGTAGGATACTGCGGATCAACACAACCATCTGGTTGTTTCATGTAAATAGTTTAATTAAGATGGCCATTCAAGAAAGCATTGTTGATGCCTAATTGACGAACCTGCCAATTATGAGAGACAACAAGAGCAAGAATAATCCTAATAGTAGAAGCTTTAATAACAAGAATATACGTTTCATGGTAATCAATACCTTAACTAGTGAAACCCCTTAGCAACCAACTAGCCTTACATTTTTGAAAGGTACCATCAACATTTGTCTTTGCTTTAAAGACCCATTTGCAACCAACTAGATTGACATTGTAGGAGGAGGAACCAAGCTCCATGTTTTGTTTGAAAGAAGAGCTTTGATCTCTGAGTTCATGGTTTCTCTCCATATAAGACAGCTTAAAACTTGTTGAGTGTTCTTGGGTTTAATATGTTGAGGAACTGAAACCTCTATCTTGGCTACATAAGCCCATTTTTTTGGCTTGACAATGCCACCACGAGCCATTGTGATCATAGGGTGTAAACTAATAGCTGGTGGTGGAGTAACTTGTCTCGGAATTTCCGTGGATGTAGAGACAGGAATATCTGTAGTGCAATGTTCATGGGAAACATCAGCTGCTGCAAAAGGTTCAACGAGTGAAGGATAAGGCACAAGAGAAAATGGGACAAGGGTCTGTAGAGGCAAAACTGGGGAAACAGAAGGTACGACAAATAGTATATATTGGGGAAAAGGAATAAAAGTAGGTACTGAGTCGGATGGTGTGGAGATTGGACCATCTTTATGAAGGAAGTTTTATTTAAAAGGGAAGGTAGACTTGTCAAATTGAACATGTCGAGAGAGGTACACACGACCATTTGATGCAAGACAACAATGGCCTTTATGACTTTCACTATAACCAAGAAACACACAACAAGTACTATGAAAGTAGAATTTGTGATTTTGATAAGAACGTAGACAAGGATAACACGCTAAACCAAAAACACGAAGAAAGGTATAGTCAGGATATCGCTTATACACACATTCCTAGGGAGACTTATTATTTAACACAAGGGTAGGAAGTCGATTAATGACATACACAGCAGAGACAAAAGCATCCCACCAAAATGTTAATGGCATCAAGGCTTGGGAAAGGAGAGTTAAACCCATTTCGACGAGATGACGATGTTTTCGTTCAATTATGCATACCATTCTGTTGACTAGTATGGGGACATTAGTGTCTAAATTCAATGCCATGGTGTTGGAGAATATTTGTGAATGAGCGACATTCTCCCCCTCCCCCCCGTCACTTCGGAAAGCTTTAATGTTGGATGAGAAACGATTTTTAACTAAGGCTTTATACTGAACAAAAGCATTTAAAGCATATCTTTTGGTTTTTAACAGAAAAATATGTGTGAATCTGCTAAAGTTATCAACAAAACTTATGTAGAAGTAATAGCCTGCAGTAAATGGAATAGGAGACGCCTTCCACAAGTCATAATATACTAGTTCAAGAGTATGAGAGGCACGAGAATCAAACAAAGTAAAGGGTAGAGCATGAGATTCACCAAATTGGCAAAGATTCACAAAATTCACTATTATTTATGGACCAAGACACGTATACAGAAATAAAAAAATCATCCTAACAATACAAATGACCTCATTTTGGTACAAGAAAGAGTAAAACGCAGCGTTTGTCCTTAGTATCTAATAAAGCAGGTCTTATAGGTGCAAAAATTGAAGTTATTTCCATGAATACGCAAGTGAAACTAAAAGATAAGAGGAATGAAGAGTTGAAAGAACAAGTTAGCATATAGAAGAATAATAGGTAAGTTGATTTATTTGATAGTTACACAAACTGATATTATATTAGTAAAAACAAACTAAATTTGTCTCTTGAGTAAGGTCACTTGTTTAGTTCTTTGAAAACTTGGGTTTTTTATAGAACCATGCATCATCGATTAAGCAACTTTTGTTTTTTTGTTTACTTAAAAAATATGTAACCTTTTTTAGTGTTTTCGCTCCAATCACTCAATTTCTATCTATTTAATTTTCTTATTTGACAAAGATTTGGGGAGGATCGGAGAAAATGAAGATAAAATGACTAAAACAATAAGATTAAAGAATAGAGACTAATATTGGTTATTGAATAAATACAAGTAACAATGATATTTGTTTTTTATTATAGACGCCCTAATGAAAGTAATTATCCAATAATTTTGTACCTAATCGACCTTACCGAAAAAGCAAGCAAAGTCCACAAAACCTTAAAAAAGACACCCCCATAGTGTTCGACGAATCAAGTTAATTAGTCCAATTAGTCCTAATTAGTAAGGCATGATAGCACTAATCTTTTTAAGCTTTAGTAAATGATGAATATAAACAAACTAAACTAGGCATGCACTTCTATTCAACTAATTCATTCTCTTGATTCATAGGTTGTAATATGCAATCGACATTAATAAGAGGAAAGTTGTATTTAAATGCAAACACACAAGACAACCCTATTATTAGCTAAATCTAATAATCATACATTCAGATGAAAGCAATAGGTTGTCAATCTATTAACAAAGGAACATATGTGCTATCAAAATAAACAAGAATCAAAAGATACAATCACTAGTAGAAATCAGAGAATAGATATAATCGTCATCATTACTGGTTACATTGAAGACATTTGGTGACGGGCAGAAATGGTGAAGGCAGAAACTAGCACAAAATACCTTTGGTTTCGCGCGTCATGCGCGACATCAAAGGTATTTGGTGACAGTTTCTACCTGACGCGTGACACCAAAGGTCATTGGTGACGATTTTTGCCCGTCACCTATTCTCTATGGTGACGGGCGACTGACACCAATTAGTCTGTCACCAAATCTACGTTTTTTTTCCATTTCCCCATCTCCCTAACCGAGATCCATCTTCTTTTCCATTTTCCCAGTCTCCCTTTTTCCTTGACCTCATCCTCAGCTCGCTTTATCTGCAAAAAAAAATTTATGCCTTTTTATTTGCTGCGACACCCTCATAAGTTATCCAAAAAATCAATAATAAAGTTGAAAGAATTAGAAGTAAACAAAATAAAATGTTGATATTGCAAGAAGCTTGACATCTACATTTTCGATTCAAAGAGTATGGATACTCACGAAACCTGAACCAAACATAAGGTAAAAAAGAAAAAGAAGTCGAATACTTAATATTAGGAATTGGATTATTACCAGCATTAATTTCATTCATTGCTCTCAATCTTTACATGCTCGTTGGTTAATATCAACGATGAGCACTTGAACAATCTCAAAACCATAAACTAACATAACTTGAAAGAAATTATTCATAAATTAAGAGAAAATTGGAATTTCCTGCATAACACTAAAAAATACCTTTACAAGTTCATCTTTTACAACTTTGACAATATCATTTTCCTGCTTAAAAGCATTATCCAAGTTCATCTTTGGAGCACTTTTTGATTGCTACAAACATGCAACAAGTTACTTAAGTTTAAAGAAGTTTGGTTACACATATATAACAAAAGAAGAAAGTAAAAAAAAAATGAACGCATTTAACTAATACGATTAAAAAGAAAGAAAAAACAAGTGTTGAAACCTTATATTGCTAAAGATTTATGGGTTTTTGAGATTAGAGGAGAAAGAAAATGAAGAATTGAGTTGAAAATGAGAAAGAAGATGAGAAATGGTGAGGGTTTGGAGATTTGAGATGAAGAAGATGAGAGTTTGAGGATTTGGAAAATGAGGTCTTGGGTAAGGGAAAAGGGAGAACGGGAAAATGAAAAAAGTTGGTTTCGAGTTTAGGGGGAAACGAAAAAAAAAACGGGATTTGGTGACGGACTAATTGGCGTAGGATGCCTGTCACTAAAGAGAATAGGTGACGGGCCAAAACTGTCACCAAATACCTTTGGTGATGGTTTTTGCCCGTCACCATTTCTGCCGGTCACCAAATCGTTTTTGTTAATGACGGGCTTAAAATGCCCGTCATCTTTATCCGTGTTTTAAAAAAAAATTGGATAGACCGTCACCTATTCCCTATCTTGTAGTAGTGAATATGCATGTGTAAACATTTTTAAGACATAAAAAATCATCATAAATTTATTATTAGAGGTTATGTCTTTATATAGAGTTTACATCTAAAACCTATTCCTAAACCTAAGTACTAAATGGGCCTAACAAGCCTAATACGAATAAAAATATAAAAAACTAATATACTAACTCCAACATTCCCCCTCAAGTTGAAGCAAATATGTCTGCCTTGTCCAGCTTGTTACAAAGGTATTATTCATGCTCTATTCAATGCTTCGGTGAGAAGATCGCATAATTGCTCTCATGTCTTCACATAATTTGTTGATATCAGATCTTGTTATATTTTCTCCCGAATAAAATGACAATCTACTTCAATATGCTTGGTCTTTTTCATGAAATACTAGATTCGAGGCAATATGTATAGTTTGCTTGATTATCACACCATAACTTTGCAGACACAGTAGTTTTACTCTAATTTCGTCTAAAAGTTAGAACATCCACACAATTTCACACATCGCTTGAGCTATGACTCTATATTCGGACTCGACACTAGAGCAGGATACTACATTATACTTCATACTCTTCCATGATACTAGGATTCCCTCTCACAAAGATATAGTATCTCGAAGTTGATCTCCTATCTTCTTCAAATCTAGCTCAGTCAGCATCTGAAAAACAACCAATATTCATATATCTATGCTTTTCATACACAACTCTTTTATCTGGTGCAGACTTCAAATAACTAAAAATATGTTCCACAACTGTCCAATTATCCACTGTAGGAGATGACATAATTTAACTTTACTACTCTAACAGAATACAATATATCTAGTCTCGTGACAGTTAAATAATTTAACTTTATGACCATTCTTCTATTCCTCCTAGGATCTGAAACAACTTTTCCATCTTTAACCAGTTGCAAATTAGGAACCATGGTGTACCGCACGGTTCACAACAAACTTTCCGGTTTCAGTCAAAAAATCTAGAAATATTTTCATTGAGATAAAAAGAACATTGTCTTGTTTCTCATAACTTCAATACCTAGATCATTGAATTAGTGATGCCTAAAGGGCCTAACAAGCCTAATACAAATACAAATACTAATATACAAAATCTAATATACAAAACAAATAGCTCAGCTGGCATTAGTGATGTGTTAGCATCCATTCGATCAATAGTTCGAGTCTCCCCAATCTCCCTTTGTTGTACTCAAAAAAAGAAAATACTTGTCTAGTATTTCTAGACCCCAATCTCTCCAATCTCCCTTTGTTGTACCCAAGCTAGCATGTTCTGTTGAGAGAGTTTATATCTGAAGTTCACATTACGGGCTAACAAGCCTTGATAAGAGGGCATATACACCATCAATGCTTATCAATGGAAATCGTTATTTATATTATTAAATTAATCAGTGATTGACTAATCAATATCAAATGAAAATCAATTGTGTTTTGGACATTATAGACATTAGCTAAAAAAAGAAAAGCTATTAATTGCTTTGTATATTATTGACTTTAATGTTTTTGACTAATTAAAATTTATTGATGAAAGTCGATTAACCGATTAATTAAGCCAATTAGCAACATTAATTGAAAATTATATACTTAGAAAACTAATAGACGCTAACTCCATTTTGAATTGACTTTAATCTTTTTCTTCCATCAAAACCAATTAATGAAATATGATTGTGAGCGGTATATTACTATTATTATTATTTTTAGGTTTAGGAGTGGGAATTCGAACAAGGTTATCAAATTATCATTAATGTCACTGAACTATTTCTCTTATTGACCTTCTGAATGATATAAAAGATGATCAAAATTGAAATCCAACAAGAACACTTACGTCTAAATGCAATCCTAGAGGAAGTGATGCCGAATCTCCACATTGATATGATATTGTCCACTTTGCGCATAACCCACATGACTTTGTTTTTTGTTTCACCCAAAATGCCTCATATCAATAGAGATGTTTGCCATGACTTATATAGCCATGATCCTCCCCTCTTCTAATCAATGTGGGATATTTTATTTGCATCCCAACAAGTAATACTACCTTAGAGTATGGCTTACGAAAAAATTATTTTTCGGCAATTTTACTCTTAAATCTCACTTTAAATTACAAGTTTGTCATTTCATTAACTCATAGTATTCATTATTTTTAATTCCATTCAAACAAATCATACCCACAAAATTGTTAAGGTTATTATTCAATTTAAAATATGTATCACATTACTATTCAATTTTAAATGGTTAAAAACTAAAGCGAATGTAGCTCAACTACAATTAGTGATATACTGGCATATCTCCACCCTCCAATGAACCTCAAAAAAAAGAAAAGAAAAGAAAAAAAAAAAAAAATTTAAATTAAGCCCATTCAAAACAAAATTAAAAAAATAATGAATGGTTAAGCTTCTTTTCATATTCACACATCTTTCCTACCTAATTTGCACTTATTTAAGTTTTATTAATACATATTTAATACAAAGGTTAGAATATAAAAAGTTTCTCTTTATTTAAATAATTGAATATCCAAAATTTATAAGTTTCTTTCCTCTATTTAATGACAGAAAGTAAAAGGTTTTATAACTTTCATCTCATTCAACTATATATAAAGTTATCGAAAAGGTTCATTATTATTTGGTATTAATCAAGTTTAATATCATGGTGATTGGTTCAATCTTGAGAATGGGTATTTACCTCTATAATCACGATTTAGAGTTCAGAATTATCATTTGTTAAAAAAAAAAAAAAGATGAACCCGAAAAAAAAAGTAGTGGTATGTGTCTCAATTAAATTTTATTATTGTGACCAAAGTTTTTTTTTTCTTAGACAAATGGGATCCAAGTTCTTTCTGTTAGGGGTTGTTCCCTAAAAACCAAGTAGTTTGTATATTTAAGAATAAACATTTAATGTTAGACATTTATTGTTATTTTCAGTTATTATAAGAGTTATTATTTTTCCATAAATTGTAAATTTAATAGTCAAACGTCATTCAGCCTTATTGCATTAATTTGATTAATGTCGATAAAGACTTGGTTATTTAGAAGAACACTTGAATAAGTAGGTGGGACATACAAGTGGATCTAGTTCCAAATTTATAACTTAAATCGTCTATAGTATATGGAGTAAGGCTAGGGCGGCTAAGTCTTGGTAACACTGTTGGTGCGGCCCGCTTTGCAAGAGTTGCAAACAACCTGATCCTGGTTGTTCATGTACAGAAATGTGAGTGAGGGCGTTTATGTGCAAAAGAGTTTTTACATTAGACGGGACCAGGAGTTTTATGATCGAGCTAGTAATTTTGTTATAGACTCACATCTACTATATCGCTAAGGATGATAATATATCGATGTGATCTTAATCTTAAGTGAGTTGTGAACTCCTGCTTCATGAAAGAGTCACTTGATGTGCATGGGTGAGGCAAGCCAAATAGCATTGGGTACTCAATATGCCTCTCACGTTGGGAATTTTCGTAGTGAGTAGCTAGGAACGCAACATCACAAGAAAATTCTCTAATATTGAAGAAGAAGTAGAGTTGTTTCTTTAAGAAACGATTCGAGGGCTTGAATAAAGGGATCCTTCTTTTCATTGGCTCGAGAGGACATTCGTTTATAGTGTGGTAAAAAAAACTTGTTCATTAGAGGAATTAGTGACACTTAAGAAGAAAGATGTACTCATAGGGTAAGAACAGACATTTTGACGTAACTGTGGATTATGAACAAGCTCGTGAATGATCATATGACAGATGATCGTAATATTCGTAAACGCTAACTTGTCCTATAGTGTATAGAGATTAGAACAAATCTTCAGTGGAATAAGTCTGCTGTTAGCGAATATGGATTGAATCTCAAATCGTTGTAGTTTTCAACCTATACGTCCACCGGTCTCTCGACTAACTCATAATTGCCGGTGCACTATTCCATTAGAGAAAGAAATTTGAAATGGATTAGTTATATATGACATAATTAATAAGAGTGTTAAGTTTAATGGTTAAACATAATTAAATATTGGATATTATTAAGAAAATATTAATATATTGGATAAATTAATCATAAATAATTGTGGGCTAATTATTGAGAGTTTTCAGTAATAAATATGTTAGACATATTGAGATAATAATTATTATTAAATTTGAAAATTATAAATTAATATGTTGGACATATTAGTTAGTTTAATCATTATTGGATGATTATTAAATGAAGAATATTAATTAATATGCTTAACCTATTAATTGAAATTAATAATTATTGAATAATTATTAAAGTAGATAATTAATATATTTGATATATTAATTATAAGAATTTATTTATTTATAATATATTGGATATATTGTTGAATTGAAATTTATTGAATAAATTTCAATTAAAAATAAATAAAATAATATATGAGATATATTGTCCAAAGTTGAAATCTCTCCCCTTATTTAGAAAGGAAAACCAGGTCTTTATTCTCATTCACTTAATTTAGAGTAACATTATTGAGAAACTCTCTAAGAGATGAGTTATATTTTTCCTTTTGAATCAAAACTCTTCTAGCTTCTTTTCTCTAACAAGCTTTCCACCAGGCACTTTGTGTGGATGGATTCATAACATTTATTCATAACCTTCTCAATATAAAGACCAGCCTGAATTATCTAGATGCATAAATCATTATAAGTTCTTAATGTTTTTTCCAACAACAATTAATCACCTAGGGGTTGCAGGTAGATTAATGAATGAATAAGTAATTGAACTTTAATTGCATGCTCATATCTCACAATTTCCAACACTTTCTTCTCAAAAGGTACGGGCTCAAGTTAGATAATCATGATTTAGAGTTTAAAATTATTATTTGTCAAAAAAACCCCAGAGAAATAGAGAGTACATGTACTTGATATAATAAAAATATATTATTCTTTAGCCTTTTAAGTGTGATGAGAAGATTTTTTTTTTTCATAACATTAAAAAAAGAGAAGAGAGAATTAGAATCCCAACAAATAATTTGATCGTGACCCACAACTCAGTTTGAGACAAAAAGAGAAAAAAAAGTTGAAAACTGAGAAGCTTCTAAAAGGATTGAAACACAAGCAAGCTAACCTTTTTACAGAAAGAAATGATCGAATCTACAACCAAAAAGACCAGTGGTAAATAGCCAACACTGCATTAGTTGAAAGTAAAAGAGCTTTGAGGTTAACTCTACTTAACATGATGACCACTGAGGAACAAGAACCTATAAAAAATAAAAAAGGGCCAAGAGCTTCAAAACCATATAGGAACAATAACTGATTTGAAGGTAATGCTCATGATGCATGAAAAAATTAGAATATCCTTTATCAATTAACTCATTTTCTGACCACAACAACTGAAAGTCACTAAAAATCAAGCTTTTTATAGAAGGAATTCCAACACCATAGACTCGTGCCAACTTCTCCCACGCCAACTTCTCCCACCTCTTGGACACCATGTTCATGCATCATTGATATATTACTACCGACACTTGCAGTTTTGAAGCGTTGAATACTTCCAACAAACATTTAGTGTTCTACTGGCTGGTTGGCTAAATTAGACTTTAGAAGGGCAACTTTGAAGTATTGTGATGGGATAATAAATTCATCCATTCCCCTAAACACCCTCGATGTTCAAGCGTGCCCAATGCGTTAGTCAAAACATCTTCACACTGCTCTAACTTAGAAAGCCCATCCTGTAACCAAATAATATTTGATTAATTCAAGACTATGTGAGAAAACTTTAAGTTAAAACATAATGAACATTCTTTTGATTGTTTCAATAATATCTAGGTTAAAAATCTCTTTGTTCTTATCTTTACAAGCTTCTTTCTATAGTGTTGAACGATACGATGGATCAGTACTATCATTTAGTTTCTATGCAAAAAAAAATTCATCACACACATTAGATATATGAATTGGGTACCAATAATAATATAAGAAGAAACTTATATTGTAAGCATTGTTTTTACTTACTAGTTCTACAACCAACTAAGCATACTCATTCCAAGAGGAACGGTGAGGAAATTTAAGACAAGAGCACCTCTCTAATTCATCTTCACTTCTTTTTTGTATGACATATATTCTAAATTTAGTTTTTTTTTTTATCTGCAGTACATAAATATACACCATAATTCAGTAATCTCATTGATCTTGTGAGGTGAAATCGTATAGAGTAGGCTACGATGCAAGAATATCAGGTTTAACCTGAAATTCCTTGATGTGTTTAGTAAGCATGTATTTGGACATCCTGAAAAAAAAAATTCGCCGATAACATCATCTTGTGTGTTTGGATTTATCCTCCAAAACAAACAACATGTGAATAAAATAAAATTTAGATAAGTACTACACTGCATCTTATATATTTATACTATAATGATTAATATAGTAATAAAGTTTTACCTCTAGACAGTCTCAAATCTTCTCGTTTAGATCATTTGGGACATCTTTGGTCTAATTAGAACATGTTATATGTATAAAGTTTTTAAGAAGAGTCCTAAGGTAACTTTGTAATTTAGTTGCACTCGGGTCCACTTCCTGACCTTTGCCAATATATTGATTAACGAGGGGTTCACCAGCCATCTTTACTTGTGCAAGATCATGTATCACTATAATGCCTCTAGAATGTCTGTTTAGATGAACAAAAGTGTTTTCCTGAATGTCATCATTCTCGAAGATAGTCATAATGTTAATCTGCATAAGAAAAAATATATGTTAAAATTATGAAATAATATAAAAAGAATTTAAGTTAAATGATTACATTATTAAATAGAACAATTAAATCCAATTTATAAATTATAAATAAAATAACCTAACAAAAACCTATTTATTAAGTAATATACCTTCACAATAACTTTTAATATATATGGATGAGTATTCATCAATAATATCATGCAACTTTTTTACAACCTCGTACCCACAATATGCACTAATATCAACTACATTATAGTTTTCTTCTACTATTATTTAAGAAAGAGTTAAAACCACAGACCAACGAGGATTAATGAATCTTAATGAAGAACATTTTCTTGGCTTGAGTGGCCAATATAAAAGAGTTTGATTTATGTCCAATTCGATTAAGGTCTACAATCGTAAATCTAATGTCGTCTAACTTAAGTCTCTCATTGTTATCCATTCAATCACATTTGAATAAGACAATTGTAAGCTATGATAACCAAGCTCACATATTTCTTGAATTATGCCATAAAAAGTCATGTCTGATGATATTGGATTTTTGTCCTTATAACTACATACTTGCGTAGTTTGAGTTGTTATCATTACCTTACTACTTGCATGCTTCTATTATCATCACGTTTCATGTGTGACATTGAATATTATTAACCATGTGGCCATTATAAAAGGTAACTTCTAAACGTGGTTCATGTTCTATCCACCTTAATGTAGATGATATACAATTGCTCCTAACATCTAAGGCGAGTTCTACTCGATTGCTCAAACAACAACTCAATTTTTGATTATGCTCATCTTGAAGCCATTTTTATTCTTGGACGTAATAAGATTCAATTTAGACAACATTTTCATGCGTGGATCAACATATGGAAGCACATCAGCTATGTTATGAAGTATGTAGAAAATGAGGTTGATCAATCATATTCCTAGTAGGTTTTGTAAATTAACGATAGATAGTGGTCGATTGGTTTCTGGAATACACGTAGTTCTTTGCAATAATCGCAACTTAACTTATTCAATTCCTTGTAGAAATTTGAAACAAAATTCTATCGACTCTTGTACAATGTAATTTTGTCCAATGCACCCCTCAGTCGACTTTATTACGACATAACCTTTCAAAACTTTCATATATCTTTCAAAATAATTCATCTGCCTCAAATAAACAGGTTTGCAAAATCTTATCTCCCTTATCAAAGGAACCATAAGGTGTACCATTATTGTTGTGGAAAATATCATTTCTAACAAGCATAATGTGACCACTATATCTTCTTGCAATTCCTTTAAATTTTTTGATCAATCGACTTACTTCATATAGCGTTGAAGAATAAACAAAGTCGAATAGTTGCATATCTAACGTGTTTGGGAAAAATATCATGAATTTCTATAGGTAGACATTATTGCATCAAAACGTGATGATTATACGATTTACGATTGTAAAGTTTCAAGTTGATAACTAAAACTATTTTTTTAATGTCTAATGAATAATCTCCAGGCACTTTAATATCGACTAATGTTGTACATATATTCATTTTCGAGTTTCGAGTTAATGAGTAACATGTTAGAGGTAAGAATATTCTTTTCCCTATCATTTTTTGGGCCAACCCAGCTCTATTGTGTAATTCAACTAAATCCAAACAAGTTTTTAAATCATCCTTGGTTTTACTTAAACTATCAAGTAGTGTTCCAATGATATTTGCGCATACATTTTTCTTAATGTGCATGACATCTAAACATTGTCACATGCAAATATGTTTCAAATAGTCTAATTCAAAAAAAAAAAAAATAATTCTTCTTTCAATAAGAGTTATCACTATGCTCTTTTGTGAGTTTCTTATTTCCATATGTAAATTAAATAACATTTATTTGTGCAAGAACATCTTCACCAGTTAAGGGAGTGTTTAGATTTTGGAGTTGATGAGAGGAGAAGAGAAAGATGAGGGAGAAGAGAAACTTGAGTGATTTAAGGATATGAAGTATTTGTTCGGGGATTGGTGTTTTAGAGAGAAGAGGTTGGAAACAAAAATTGGATTTGTGTTTAGAATAGAAGATATTTATTTTAGATGAAATTTGATATAAAGTTTGATTTGGGGTTTGATGAGATGTTGGGGAGAAGCTGAGAAGAGGTGGAGTAGAAGTTAAGGAAAGTTGTGATATACTAAAAACAAACAAGAAGTTCATCTCCTCTTCTTCCTCTCCTCCAAATCCAAACACCGCTTAAGGGTTCAAAGGCTACTTCAAATTCTTGTTTTCCATTAAATTCTTTTTTTAGTCTTCTATCTGGATGCTTAATTGGTAAAATATTTTAATGTCTGAGATACGATATTCTTTTACCTTTTAGTAAATAAATTTATGTTGTTTTGTCTCCACAAATTAGACATGCATGATATCCTTTTACAGTACACTCACTCAGATTACCATATGCTGAAAAATCATTAACGATCCAGAGAAAAATATCTCTCAGGGTGAGAAACATTTTTGTGCTCCATGTCATTTTCTAGTTATTTCGATCTAGAGATAAATGCATTTAACATCAGGTATTTGTGCTCCATGCACAACTATGGAGGTAGATTGTATGTCACCCAACATAACTGATCGACAACTATATAGATTACTTTGATCACCATGTGAATTGACCTATCAGTTGATAAGGCAATACTAAAATCTGGTCATCTTTTGTATTTCTTTCTATGAGATTGTGTAGCTGGATAGCTTATATACTCATTAACTTGATGACTTAAAGCGTGTTATGTCAATAGCTTAGAAAAAAAATTCTCGGAAACATTCGTTTAAATCTTGGAATGAGAGAGAAATATCATATTACTTTTGCTAAAATCCATTTGATCCCCTATCCTTTCGCAATCTTACGGACATTCCATCTAAATGCTTCATAAATAGGATATATTTCTGCATCAGCCAGTTCTTTTCGATACAAACAACATTGTTAGTATATGTATGGATATTTAGATACTTCATTCCTAATGAACTTAAAGTTCTTTTGGCATAATATATGGACTAGCTATTAAAAAGCTCAATCCAAATTTTGCCTTCAAATTATAAAGTTTAATCAATGTTGTTAGTTTGGTAAAAAAATTTCAATTTAGGTATAATGTTTTCTTGTCATCTTCCAATGATTCCTCAAATACTTGAGATTTGTTGGTAAAATAATCTCTTACAGCCTCAAACATCCTTATGGGATCATCGACATCATTGTATTCATCTTCAACTTCTTTTGAATCATTTTCAATGTTTCTCTCCCTATAAACTTATTCCCCATGCTAAATCATGTTATGTAATATCTATTTGGTACCATTAAAAAAATGATCTCTTACTACATTCACATTTTGAGACTTGACATTCACCCATTTTAAACATGGACAACAAATGAAATTCGACCCTTTTGAATGTTTTAATGCATTCTCTATAAAAAGCTTAAAACGTAAATTGTATTCGACAAACTCGGTCATTTAACATCCGTTGTTATCTCTTATCAACTTAATCAAGAGCTACCTACAAATTAATCGTGGAGAAATATTATGATCAAGCTAGTACTTCAAATAAACAAATTAAACATGAAATAACAATGAAGCAAGAAGAACTTGGAGAAACAACTAAAAATCACTCTAGCCACCATGAATTCAAAAACAAATTAGGTTTATTCTATTTGAAATTATTATAAGTGTAGCTAGTACTTCAAATAAACAAACTAACTAACTAATTTCAAAAACTCTAAAAATCTATAATATAAGAAACTAATAACACAAAATAACTAAAAAACTAAATGTATAAACTAAAAATTAAAACTTTGGAGCAACAATGAAACTTCGTTGAGAAAAATGAGAAAACACATTTTGAGAGAATGAAGTTGAAACTTGAAGCTCACAAATGGCCACAATACACACAAAGGTGTCGAAAATAGAGCTCCAAAACTTGAAATAGGAGGATAATGGGAGAAGATATGGTCGAAGGCGAAGAAAAAATGGAGAAGATGAATGGAAGTAGAGCGTGCAGGAGGAAAGAAATGGGTGTTTTGGAGCTCTCGGGTAGGCATGTGAATTAGGGAGAGAAAATTGAAAAACTAAATGTCGAGCATTAAAGATGTCGGGCAGCCCGATATCTTTTATGTATGACATGTATTGTCTGCCATGTCTTGAAATTTTTGCACACTATGGATGACAATAGTGTCGACCTGAAATTTGTCCATCATCTTAAGTTTCGTGTATTTGAAAATCCTTTGTAGCAGTCATCTAATCATGAGATTGTAGTACACTTTCAATTTTAATCATTGTAGTCCATAAACTTTCTAATATTAAATTTTAGTGTATAAATTTTCAAAACAATTAAAATTGATCTTTATTGAAATTTTTTTATTATCTTTTCTTTAAAAAAGTACTATCTTCTCAATAAATTATAGAAACGTGTTCAATTTTTGTCTTTATTTTTAGTAAAATTGTTAACATTATTCCATCAATTTTCTTTAATATAAAATTGACTAGTTTTAAATATTTTTTAAATTTTAAAAACTATAAAAAATTATTTGAAAGCTTGGAGATAAAAGAAAGAACAAATGTAAATTTCTAAACACTAATATCAGACATTTGATAGTTTATAGACTAAAATGAAATAACGTCATAGAAAGTTTATGAAGTAAAATGGTATTCTAATCAAGATTAATCTATTGTATAATTTATGAAAATTGGTTTCCATTTTCCAAAAGTAAAAAGTAAATTAGTTCAACTTTTGGAAAGAAAAGCATTTTAGTAAGATGCCTAATCGATTTGATTGGGGATTCAAAAGTTGGCTTAGCTTAGGTCTTAGCCAGTAATATCAATGTCGTTTGTTGATGAAAAATGTTCCACCAATGATCAAAGTGAATACATTTGCCATTTAAATAAAACAAAATGATAAGAAAATTTTCAATTAGCCCAATTCATTGAAAAATTAAATTATTTATTTGAATACATCTTAGATATTTAAATATCTATACATCTTTACTATGGATAATGTCAGTATTTGTATGCAAACATGGTAATGATTAAATAAGAAGTTTGTTATGAGACCTTGGTGGGCCTTTTTGTAAACATAATGATCAAATATATTTGACTAATATTCGTCTAATTATAGGTTTCGACCTAGTTGTTGCCTTTAGCTTTTACCCACCGGGTAAATATGGGAAAAAGTTGACGAGAAAAGTTGACTCTAATATATAGAGAAGAAAAAAAAAATATATATATATTTGCATGTGTTTACTTTAACTTGACTCCAATTATAGAGTTTCTTATTGGCCATGACTTTCACGTTGAGATATCGGGTTTTGGTCTAGAATTGTATCCCCAATAGTTATCCAATTTAATTCTGCTTTAACACTTTTATGTTATGTAAAGACCTGACCCGAACTAGAGTCATTCCTAACTACTTATACATACAAACTTTAAAAGTAATTTTTAAAGAATAGGAAAACATTAAATAGATGCTTCACTTAATTCGCAATGAAATCGTTCGAAAAACAGTGAAACGGGTACCCAAAAAGTAAAGGTTTAAATAAAAAATCTAACAAAACACAATAGAATCCAGTTTTGCGTAATGATCATGAGTCTAAATATGCAGCAAAACAAAAACAATATAACCCGACACGACACGAGCCCATGGTCCTCTTAGCCACTCCGATCAGCCATCCTGGTAGAGTCCATGCATACCTGTGGAGTCCACAGAAATCGACAGGGTGAGTTACAAAACTCAGTAAGGATCCCTAAATAAATAAGTTAGTAAAAGCAGTATCAAAGCCCATAAATAAGTAAGTAAAACAGTATTGAAGATCCATAGGTCTTAAACAGTCTTCATATTCAAGGGATAAATAAAGGCATAACTCTGGTGCTATTCCGAGGGAACATGCCACTCCCGGGTCCCACACGTTAATTTAGTACACAATCGGGGCTATCCTATTAGGGAATGCCACTCTCGGGCCTTCCACTGAGTCACTGTCTCGAGATTCCATCATAAAACATATAACAGCCAGATAAAACATGCACACCATAAGTAAACAGGGAACCAAAACATAGTAAAGTTCGACTATCAAGACGTATCACGATACTAATCTTAATTCAGGTTATATCACACATGCGTCTACTGAATTATGGATCACACAATTACATTAAAATTTCCCTTACCTTGGCCGGAGAATCAATAAATCTCTCAAGTACTCGAACTACGCGACCGGGGCCTTTTTCCAAGCTTAACTAATAAAACAGGGTCAAACAGTGAGAAATTGGCCTTGAACAATCCTGCTCTTATTCGGCCCCACTGCTGCTAAGGTCGCGGTCGTGTCATCACTCTGCTCAACTATGGTATACTTCTGCGGTCGAGTGGGAGCCACCGAAGTAACACTAACATCTGGGCCTTCCCTCTAAGGGGCATCTGCTATAGGTGGGGCAACCCTCTGCTGTGAAACTGCCTGGAATGCTGGCATTGGCTCCTGAATAATGCCTTTGATCATCATCTGGATAGCTGTCATGGCTTCCACAGTCAATCTTGGCACAAAGGTCGTTCCAGCTGGTGGATTCGAGGGTCCGGCCGGCTGGCTAGCTGCTCTAGTATTTCTCCTGGGAACAGCTGGTACTCCTGCTCCCCTTCCTCTTCCCCTGCCCTCGTGGTTATTACAGCTGGCATTGCTGCAGGTGGTTCTCTCAGACATACTTCTAAGCTGCAATGGAAACTCGATTTCTCAGTTCCCTCTCGCTCAACAATTTAAGACTACTAATAAGGTATCACAACATAACATAGCAGTTCACAGTTTACAAAAAAAAAAAACATTCGAATTTAATTCTGGCTACTCATGCTTGTTAAAATAAATAACTAAAGGAAGTACACATCGAATACTTGGTGACGATCGGCAGCTGAAGACCATGGGACGCACAACTTACAATGTAAGTCAGTCTACAGAATCTATGACTCTGAGCTCTTATACCAACTGTAAAGACCTGACCCTAGTTCGGGTCGGGTCTTTACATGTTAGCTTTAAATGGTCTTTTATTTTAGTATAAATTAGAGGAGGGGGATAGAAACCATACATAGAGAGCACAATATCAAGGTCTAATTTTGTTTGAGGACTTACGATGCATTCGTATGGTACTGCTCTAATCCGGCGAGCATGTAACCAAACGAAAGTGGCAAAGCGTGGCACAATTGGGGCAACCTTTCTCACGAGTCTCATGAAAAGGTTTTCGAAAAAGGGAGAAAAAAGGCTTTGAAATACATTTTTCTTTGAAAGAGTATATGACAAGATACAACAATGACCAAATCAACTAGATTGCATTTATCAAATAACTTTGTAGGAAAGAAGCTTCAAGAGTCATATCCTCCTATAATACATTTTGGGTCATTTTTGATGTGGCAGGGTTGCATATCAAAATGGCGATGAGTCATATGACTCTAAAATTAAAAGAAACAACAACAACATGAAAAGTAAGTTCTAAACTATGAAAGCATAATAAAAAGAATCTAATGGTGCATCCAGCCACGTGCAACACGCACTAGACGAGCATGACGTTACATCCTCCCCCACTTAAATTGTTGACGTCCCTGTCAACTGGCGATTCTTGAAATCTTCTCTCTTGTGCGTCCACCCCTCGAGGTCTTCAATATTTTCCCAACTTGATTCATCCATATGGAGGTTCTTCTATTTGACTAGGAATTCGTGAACTATAAGTACGGGTCTTCCAAGTTTTCTTGAACGTTCATCCATGACTTCTTCAACTTCTTTGACATCCTTCTATTTAAGGTCGACACTAAGCATTTGGGTTGTGTTGCGATGATCGTCATTAGGGTCAGGATGATAAGGTTTCAGGTTACTCACATGGATTACGAGGTGAATTTTCATCCATGTGGGTAATGCCACCTTATAAGACGTCATCCCAACCTTCTTTAAAACTTCCACTAGTCCTTCATACTTTCGTACAAGACGTTTGTCCTTTCGACTGCATAGTCGAATTTTCTTAGGTCTTAACATGATCAGAACATGGTCCCTCACTCGAAATGCTAGAGGTTGATGTTTTTTGTCTACCCACTTCTTCATGCGCTTGGAAGCTCGATAAACTTTTGCGATGTCTGTTAACTGTTTCCATTCCTTACTAAAATTGTGGGCATGAGAATTCTTACCTGTATATGGATAGTCAATGATATGTGGTAGATATGGTTGTTTTTCACTCACAATTTCAAATGGGCTCTTTCTGGTGGAAGAACTAGTCTAGCAATTGAAACAAATTTGGGCTACATCGAAGAACTAGACCGAGTTTTTTTGTGAAGCATCCATGAAGTGACACAAGTATTTTTCGAGCATGAAAATGAATCTTTCTATTTGATCATTGGTCTGTGGGTGATAACTTGATGATATATTCAAACTGATTCCCAAAAATGCAAATAGCTATACCCAAAACGTGCCTATGAATCGACCATCTTTGTCACTAATGATGCTTGAAGGAATGCCCCAAAGTTATGCTTAAAGAACAGTTGGGTTGTTACTTCGTCATAGCAAAGTTTCGACGTTGGTATGAAGATGGCATATTTAGAGAATCGATCAATGAAAACGAAGATGGCATCTTGTTCTCCTACCTTCGATAAGTGTATGATAAAATCAAGTAATACACTTTCCCAAGGTCTTGTGGGCACTGGTAAGGGTTCAAGAAGATCAGACAACTTCGTTTTCACGACCTTGTCTTGTTGGCAGATAAGACAAGTCTTGGTATACTGCATAACGTTGTCCCGCATCTTTAGCCAAAAGTGGTTCTTCTTTAGTAAGGCATACGTCGATTGCCAGCCTGGGTGGCCTGCCCATAAGTTATCGTGATAATCATACAACAATTTCTTTCTCAAGTCGCCTGCTCATAGGACGTAGAGTCAGTTTCCTTTGGTCATTAGTAAGTCATCTTTGATGGAAAACTACCTAGTCTTCCCTGATTTGGCTAGGTTGACTACAACTTTGTCCAATGGGTCTTTGCTAAGGTGATCTTTGATTATGTCGTGCATGGAACCATCTACCTTGCTTGCATGGATATGGGCGAGCATGCACAGGGCCACGTGCTCGCTCTTCCTTCTTAGGGCATCAGCAGCTTAATTACTATTCTTTGACTTGTGTACAAACTTAAAGTCAAACTCCGCTAGCGATTCTTGCCAATGCGCTTGTTTCGACGTTAGCTTCGGCTGACTGAAGAAGTGGCATATTGCAGTATTATCTGTTTAAAATACGAAGGGCGACCCTAGTACGTATTTTCTACATGTCCTTAAATAGTGAACTATCGCTAACATTACTTTTTCTAAGATAATTTTCTACTTTCATAGGGCGATAGGATAATCCTCTTAGATGTGGACACAACTGAGGGCAAAGTCAAACGCATCGGTCTCAACCTTGAATGGCTTAGTGACATCAACCAATCCAAAGACGGGACCTTTCATCATTGTTTCTTTTAAATCTTTGAAAGCTTTATGGCAGATATTTGACCACGACCACGAGCTGTTTTTCTTCAACAATTTTGGTAGCAGTAAGACTCGTTTAGAAACCCTTCGATGTATCGATGGTAGTAGTTTGCCAATCCTAAGAAGGATCACACTTCAGTTACTGATTTAGGAATTTTCAATTCGTGAATAGCTTTTACTTTTTCTTCATTCATGCTTATGTGATAGCATTCGATAACGTGCCCGAGGAAGTTAATGCATTGTTGAGAAAAAGCATACTTTTCTTTCTTTACATACAACTGATTTTGTCTCAGTTTCTCAAAGACCAATTATAGATGCACTTTATGTTTTTCTAAGGTGGCACTATAGACAACTATATCATCCAGTTAAACTACGACAAACTAGTCAAGGTATTCATGAAAAACTTGATTCATCAGAGTACATAATGTAGCGGGAGCATTCCTCAACTCATCTTAGGTTCATCGCCCTCAGCGATGCGAACTTGGTAGTAACTTGAACAGAGATCCAACTTCGTGCAATATTTGGCTCCATGGAGCTACTCGAACAAGTTTGTGATGATCTGCAATGGGTATCTGTTGCAGACTGTTACTTTGTTCAAGGCTCTATAGTCAAGACACAAACGCAAAGTCTCATCTTTCTTCTTCTGGAATAACACAGGGGCTTCGTAGGGTGCTTTAGCAGAGCGAATAAAGCCTATGCTTAGTAATTCGTTGAGTTATTTTCTGAGTTCACCGAACTTAGGTGGTGTCATCCGGTAAGCATTTTCCACTGGGTGTTTAATTCTAGGCAATAGTTCAATCTCATGATCAATCTCACATTGAGGGGGTAGGATCTTGGATAAGTTGTCAGGCTTAATGTCTATGTAATCATACAGGACTTTTTGGATAATTTTAGGTATGATTTATGTGGGAGTTTGAGTCTTCGATTAAGGGTATGGCCATGAATGTGTGTTCATCACGGTCGAGCTCCCTCTTTAACTACATTGCTGAGATCATTCGCACTCTACCAGGTTGTTTGATCTCTTCTGTGATCACCTTGGGATTATCATCTGTTACGACTAGGCACTTCGCTAGCTACATTGGGATGACTTTGTGCTCCAAGATGAAGTCCACCCAAAGTACCACATGAAAGTCGTCGATGCGGACAACGACTAAGTCTATTCTTCCTATCCACGTGCCTAACTTCAAGGGAACTTTCTTGGCAACTCCCACGATGGGTAGGGCCTCAAAATTCTCAGCTTTCATTTTTCCGAGGTCTTTATCTATTTTGAGTTCCAGACGACAGTTTTCTTGATTAGATATTGGTTGGGTTGTCGAAGCCCGCCAAAATAAATTATTGACTTTTCTAACTTCTAACTTGTAGAAATAATGGAACCAGGTGAAAACAAAGTTGCTATAAATTAATTTCTCAATGTTTGAAAACAAATAAAATTGGGGGTTGTTGTATTGGAATGAAATCTTAAATAAAACAACTAAAATAAATAAAATAAACTAATTATGTACGCTTCTAATTCAATGGTTTGGTTTAATCCAATTATAATATTGATCATATGTTAACCCAATTAATTTATTTTTCTTGAATTCAAGAAATTAGTCTACCTATTTGGAAAAGCAACATGTTCTCCTATTTTATTCACTCTAACTCAGCATCAAAACTAAACATTATTATTCAATCAATTGGGCACGATATTGTTCCATATCAACTAAATAATAGCATTAAAATTAGTGAGAATGACTAAACCAAAATCAATAAACCGAGGCAACTACAAATTAATTAATTTTGTTTATTTGTTTCGGTAAGGTCTATCATGCAAGCTATGTAATTTGAAAAAGTCACAATCACACACATAAGCCAACACCTTGCTACAAATTAATAATCATTCAAAATAATAAAATATCACAAAATTATGTATAGCATGGATCAATTGATAATAAGTCTATTTAATTTATCAAAAATCGACCACAAATAAAAACAAGAAACAAATAATCCTTGAAATCAAAATAAATATTCTATTTTATCTAAAGTCTCATAACACGAATAAAAACTCCCCTTGAACTAGAATTAAAAAAACTAACCAAAATGATAGAAAAAAAAAATTGAAAGCGAACCAAACTAAAACCGCACGTCAAATTTCTCCAAGCTTCTTTCTTCTTTCTTCTACAACTCCATTTTTTATTTTTTTCTCTTTTTCTTCAGGACTGTCTTCCCTCTCCTCTTCTTGCTACAAAACACACACACACACCTATCAAAAACTTCCTTTTTTTTGCTTTTGTTTTTTTTTTTTAGGAAGTGGCTGACGCTACTTCCTTTTTCTTCTTTTACTTATTCATTTATTTTTTATGGGAAGTGGAAGTCACCCTTTTTCAATTTTTTTTATTTTTAATATTTTCTTTCCTTATTTCATTTTTTCCAAATTCAAATCAAAATCTATATTTAAACTTATTTCTCCATTATTTTTAGCAATTCACCACACAAACTAAATAAGGGAAAATATGCATAATTAATTACAATATTCAAACTAAATATAGGAAAATAAGATTCAATAAATATAATTAATTTGAAATTATCATGTATAAAGTTATGAGTTACTCCCGAGTTAATTAAAGTGCTTTTTTCTTGCCAAGAGTTAATAACTGCATCTACCAACATGAGTCCTTTCTCGAACCCCTCTTTTGACTCGGCTTTTCGCTATATGGCAGTTAGGATCTTCAACACCCCCCTTCTAGGAGTGTCCTCATTCTCTTCTATTTCAATCTCAGGCTCGGTTTTAGGATCTAAGCCATTATGAGTAGAGGCTTGGTTGGCCGGTAAAGCGGCAAAGGTAGCTTATTTAGGCAGAACAACAATCTATGAGCCACTACAAGAAAAAGATGTTTTGGCGACGACAGTTTCGCGACGGAGCAAGTTTCCGTCGCCTTAGCCCCCTAAGACGACGAAATCTTTATTTCGTCGCTACCAAAGGCGACGGAACAAGCCCTGCGTTGCCATAGGTCTTTGTTAAACAAGCTAAGGCGACGGAAGAAGTTGCTTCCATCGCCGTAGCTCATTTAGACGACGAAAGCTATATTCCATCGCTGGCAAAGGCGACGGAAATGGCTCCGTCGCCTTAGGCCCCTTCAATTTGAAAAGAAGCTACGGCGACGGAGAAGCATCTTCCGTCGCCGTAGCTCGCCAACGTTTCATTTTCCC
>JBBMEG010044412.1:6296-18259 GCA_037832605.1 Cyclanthera cordifolia | reverse complement strand
AAATAAAAATAAAATAAATAAAATTTACAACACAAGTACAACAAACACAAATTTATTTATCTTTCAAGTTGGATTACCGTCTTATACACAACTCTTTCCCCATTGATATTAAGAAAAATTACATTCGATCAATCCTATTAAATCATCCATCTAACCTAAAAACTTAGATTAACTGGTTAAAATAAATTTAAATATATCAATCAATACTCTTAAGTCTCCGTCACTCCTTCGCCTAAAATTCCAATAGAAATTGTGGATGAATGGGCTTGACAAATATTTGATCACATGACATTATGTTCAAATCCCATGTTAAATAATTGATAAATTAGCAATCAATCAAATTTCTTTGATATCGATGAGATGTCAGAGCCATATATCGAACTAATATTACATAACATAACCACCATGGAGTGGCCTAGAGGTCAAGAAGGGACTTAAATGCTTAAGGGATGAATTCAATCTTTAGTAGCTACCTACCTAAAAATTAATTTTCTATGGATTTTCTTGAACTCGAAAGCCTACACCGTTTAGATCAAAGTCATATCAAGTATATTTCTAAGCATGTGGCCTCCGTGGATTACAATCTCTTAATTTCTTTCGCCCTTTTGACCACTAGAGTAGGGATTGTGGTATTTAAATATATAAATAAACAAATAACAAACAATGATGTTCTTCCCACTACGGCACGAACAAGAACGAATTGCCAAATCTCTAGGTCAACAAATAGACACAACAAAGAAGGGTCCAAAAGAGAAAGGGGAAATAAGAAAGCAAACCTGAGTTTTAATTGGACCATTGAACTCATCCATGAGGAGATATTGGAAAAAATCATCAACGTTAAGACCCAGATTCGAATCTGGAGGGGGCTTATCGGAGCTCTGACGCTTCTGCAAGACCTGCTCGATAATCTGCTCCGCTTCAGATAGTGTACAATCCACCTCTTGTTGATCCATCAAAAACAAACGCATTTGTTCAGCCGACATGTAGTCACCGCCACCGGAAAACGCAGCGAAGACATTTCTAACGTCGGGCGGCGGTTCGGCCTCGTTGATCTTGAACTTCCGACTGAATCCGAAAACCTTGTAGCTGCTGCTACCCCCCTTCATATCGAATCAGGTTTCTGAAAAAATGGAAATCTTAGGGCTCTTTAGCAACAAATTTGAATCCAAAAACTGTAGGAAGAAGAAGAACAACAATGGAGAAATTGAGACGTGATCGCAGATGCCGGAGTTGTTGAATTGTAGGAAAGGAATGATGGCAACGAAGCCAAATTTCTCGGAGAGTTTAATGCTGAATCGTCGACTTTTTTTTAACCAACAAATGGATTATTAATTAAATTAAATTATTTGTTAATGATCAAAACGCATTGACGAATGCGTCGTTTTGCCCCGGCCACGCGCCACGTCGGCTATTTCTCTCTCTCTCTCTCTCTCTCTTTTATTTATTAATTATATTTCGTTTCTCTTATTATTTTTTTTTCAACTCCCGCCAATTTCATTCATGAAATAAAGTCAGCGATATTCGGTCTTTCTCTATTATTTTTTAAAAAACAAACAAATATATAAATATTAAAAAAAAAAACATGTATAGCAAACAAATTTGATGTACGTCAAAATTCTGAAAATATTTTCTACAGAGCAAAAAAAAAATTTTCCTTTTTTGTAAAATAGTCAAAACGTTTTTGCCTCAATAAGTAATTCAGCTGATAGTCTTAAATTAATAGTTCAATTGTTAAACTTAATCAGTTTGTTGATAGATTCAATTAGCTCAAGTCTTCGATCAATTGGTCGAAGAGAGTGTAAAATTTTAATTTTTAAAAAATTAATGAAAATATATTAGGTAGGAATTTTTTTTATGAAAATGTTATAATTAAAATAATGGTTACGTGGAGTAAATTCTAAATAAAAATAAAAGTATACTTTTGTCCCTGTGTTTTTTTTTTGTTTTTTTCTCGATTTCAAAATTATAAAACTTAGGATTAATGTTAGATAAATTAATGTCTCAGAAAAAATGGTAGATAAATTCAAAATTGGATAAAAGTGTAATATTTTGAAGATTAAGTAATTAGATATATATGATACTCAAAAGATGAGTATTAACAACATGTTTTATTGGAATGTACAATCGTCCTATCGTATCCAAAACATATTATTCTTCCACTTTTATTATCTGTTTTGGTATTTCTTCTCCTAAAATAAAAATTAATAAAAAAAACATAAAATATACTTATTTTATTGATTCTATTTTATAACCCAAAAACTATGGCCAATCATCTTTGAGATGTTTGGACGTTCATTTTAAGAACATTCAAGAGGTGTTTGGGTTTTAGTTAAGTGTGAGGTATTAGATTTTAACAAATGTTTGTTTGGAAAGCCAAAAGATGGAGGACTTAAATGCTCCAAATAAATATTCCATAAACTTACAAAATAAGTGCTCCAAATTTTTTTATTACAATTACTTTACCAAAATCACTATACAAACAAGCAATTACCTCGAAACCCACAACAAAACCACCACACAAACAAACAACCATATACAAGTATTTTTCCAAAACCATGAAACAAACAAGTATTTTATTATAAACACTCCACTAAAACTATCAAACAAACGAGCTATTATAAAAACAAAAATCTTCGAACACTCATAATAACTCCTCATACCTAAATTCTCAAAATAAACACTCCATAAAATCTCGAACAAACACCTTCTTAGAATTACAATTTATTTTGAGTATTTAAAAGTAATGATTGCAATAAAAATTTTGTTTGAATATAATATTTAAGAATACTTAAAACTAATATTTAAAACGAAGATTTATTTAGAATATCTAAAGGTAATAATTATAGTCAAAAGCGTGTTTGGATGTAATTTTTAAGAGTAATTAAAATTAATATTTAGAATCTTGATTTATTTTGAGTATTTCAAAATAATAATTGTTACAACAAAAAATTCATTTCAAATTAGAGGAAGAGTTTTCTTCCCATACAAGTATCGTACTTCTAAAATGGTAATTTAAGAACAGTTTAGTCTAAGAACCAGTTTATTGCAATCACTCACTGTCATATTTTCGATAAATGATTTCGTTAAAAAAAAAAAAACTATAATCAGTATTAGAAACGTATTTACAAAGGTAATATGCTTCAAGAAGGAGGGCAATTGCTTCAATTTCAAAGACAAACATATCACAGATTCAACAATTGCAACGTTCTTTTTGGAAAACCACACAATATGCCATTTGTTTCATTCAAAAGAGTTATCGAAACCACATAAATAATCATTCATTTCTAATCACTCAAAATAATCTCTCTTATAATTCCTAAAATTATGCATACAAACACCCCAATCATTCAAAATAACCGATCATTGAAAGTATCAATCTGTAAGTTTACTTTGAGCACTATTTTCTAGTCAGATCTGTTTAGAGTTCATAGTTTGCTCACAATGAACTATTGTATTTTCTATGGGTAAATGAAAATCCTTAAACCAACTTCATGTGGAGTGGTTCTTACCAACTTGCAGTTCCAAAGTATTTGGGTCAATTTATATACGCATTACATGTAAATAACTTTCTAATCATTATACCACGAAAAATCAATAATTGTTTTTTTAAATGTCCATAAGTGTCCACTTTATATGTACTTTGATTACTCTCACAAAACAGACAATCTAACCTATAACATTTGAATATTTTATTAATTTATAGATTAGTAGCCATAATAGATTAAACTTATCTCATAAATCTTAGGTCTTCATTGACCACTAAGACATTTCATAATGGTTAGAGAATCAATCAAATATAAGAAAAATATCAACTCAACTTAAAATTCATCAAAACTAAATGACACAATTGTACAAACTATTGAATAATCATGTTCACCAAACAAGGAGAAATGTGCAAATATGCTTTAATCACTTTTGTTATTTCAACTATCTTTGAGGGAATAAGGACATCTCAACATTAACAATTAGTCTCAACTTATAGACTAATAGTTTAGACAGTAAAAACATATATGACTATTTAGAAACATCCTTTGAAATTAACAAACCTCCACATTTAAAAACTTATGAAATGGAAACAATGAAAAAAACTAATAAAAAAATATGAATAAATTACTACTTCTCCAGAAAAAGGCATGCAGAAATTACACTATTTTCTAAGCTTATGCAACTAAGGGTCAAGATAGAGTACATTTAAGCTCAAACCAAGTACCTACTCAGAAGACTTCCTCTTTCTCCCAAGAAATGATGCTTTCTGAAATCTAGGACCACCTATTCGCCATTTCTTGAAGGCTGTCATGGAGGATTGAGCTGCCTCATACACTGCACATAAGGATTACATTGATGTGAGTTATGAAGAGAAGCGCGAAATATGAAAACAAGAGGAGGCAAATCATCTAACAAAAATCTCACTTTTGGTTTCTTCTTTTGATAGAAGTGTCAAGTATTTAGAACTTGCAGCAAAAACTACATTGTGAGCCTTGGTAAGAACTTCCTTGTACCTACTTTTGAACGTGGATAAAAGCCAAGAACCAATTGTTCTATCGCCAAGCCTGTGGTTGATATTCGAGAAAGAAAACTGAGAATAGAATTCAATATATTGTGTGCTTGTCCATTTAGGTACACTAACAAATATTACGTACAGAGATTTGGTAGAGCACATTCCCACAAAACAAACCGACATGCACTCTTTTATTTTTTACAAGATATACTCCATGTGTAGAAGGGGTTAAAAAGTCAATTAATAGTCTTTGACCATATTTATTGGTGTACGTATAAAATGGAATAAAAAAGAGATTGCTATTACCGAGGTTAAAAACTTGAGATGATAACATGCTACCCAGATTAGTATAAGCTACTGCCTTGAGTTTAAAGCCTAAATGCAGGATTCTTAATCCTTATTAGGATGTGCAACCAACACGCTTAATATACAAGCTTAAGTTGATAATTTCATGTCATTAAGACCGCTGTTCAGCGTTCTTATGGTTAGAAATCCTATTCATTACGTTTAAAAAGGAGATGTAAAATGTGATGAATCTGAATGGTACTTCTGTCAAGGGTGAAAACAAAATGTATTTCAAACAAAAAAGTACTTGACACACTTTAACTTTCAAATAGATGAGTTACTTGATAACCAAATGCAGTAGAGTGAAAATAATTGAAGCCTGCACATGTGGACTTAGACTCATAGATATTAAAGAAAATCACCGATAACCATAAAGAGTTAGATTTCAAGATACTCACAACGGTGCAACCTTGCATCCAAATTCATAGAAGTACTGACATCTAGATCGTAAATCAACAAATGCAGCATCAGCCTGAATTTCCAGTCGTGTTCTGGTAAGAGAACAAGAACACCGGTCAACTAAAATATTACAATATTTTTATATAAGAATAAATATTATTATGAAAATCTTACTGATTTATTTAATCGTGAAATTCTAGGAGAGGAAGTTTCTGCTGGTAATAAAATAGTTAACATATGAAAAGGTTGAGCCACAGACAGGTTTGAGATACTAAGCAGATGCAAAAATCACTTTCTTTATGGGTCAGCTTCGACAGAGCAAGTGCAGGCAACTAGGCATTCTAGATGGGATTCTATAAACTAAATCTCAAAAGTTTTGGAAGATACCACAATTTAGTGGCCATGAATAGCCATTGCTTCCGTTATAATTGATGATACTGGAAGGCAATGCCATTAAAATCACTCGTTTCCAATGTGAAACATGTGCAAAAGCCAAACAAGTAGTTCTTAAATTAAATATAACAGCACCAAGCATGACCTAATAATAAATCTGACTGAACCCTGTGTTCTTACCAGTTCAGAAGTCTCGGCTACAAAAGTAATTAGCTAATGAAAAAAAGGCAGTCATGCACGAATAATGCAATCACAAAATTAGATGAAATAGAATCAGAATTCCGTGTCATTGCGGGTATGCTTGTAGGGAGCGAGTGGTGGCATAGAAAATAAGATCATCATTCACTTCAGCTTCCGGAAAGCCTTTAACACTTGTTAGGAATAATAAATATTAGAGATATTCTCTAGATAGGTTAGATTTAATATTTGAATATCAGAAGATATTTAAGATATTATCTATGTTTATTAGGAGATTTTTCAAGATTTGATATTCTTTGTGCTATATATTGTGAAAAGTGGATAGAAAACCATAAAATTTTATGCCTTTCTCACAATTTATGATGGTTTCAAAGTCATGTGAAGCCCATCCCAAAATTTATGTATAAGGAATTATTGTTCGTATGGAAAGCCTGAACGTAATGGCTATTGCTACCTTTGGTTAAAACAAGCAGGTAAACCCATAACTGCTACTTGTCTAAGATGCAGCTCTTTCGCAAGCCAGAAGGGTACCTCTACTTTGGATCCAGATTCAACCTGAAATTACATCAAATAAGCAAGCATAAATTTGTCGTTCAATTCAACACCCATAACATATCTCCTACTAATCACTGGAACTCACAGAATCAGTTTCAGAACTGGGATCGATTCCAACTCCATTAACAGCCTTTTGAAACACCACTGAGACAAGCTGTCAAGAAGAAAAAAAACAAAACTCCGTAATTAAATTGCAAGTTTATGAGACCTTATCAGGTAAAAGGGTAAGATATTGACCTCTTCCTCCGCCAGAATGTCATCAATATCATAATAATTTGTCATTTTTAGAGTATTGAACACGTTGCTCCAATATCCAATGCCTCCAGAAAAAGATTACTCAACGTCCAGCATGATATATTTTCAACTGCACCACCTATTTCCACAGCAAAATGTTTACTTGAACTACCAGAAAACGAATGACAGCTAAAAAACAGGCAAACTATTCTAGTGCAAAACAAGAATGTTTTCTCCAAAAATCAAAGTTTTGCATCACTGTATACTCAGAGCTCCTGCAATTGTCCCAAGGCCTGGACCCGGTAGACAATTTTCTCTCATAATTATTAAAAATAAAATGAAAACAGATCGTCACTTTACAGCAAAGTACCAAAAACCAGCCAGTTAAATTCACATTATGCAGATCTTCAAAATCTTTCAAATTACAAACTTATATTTTATTTCTCAGTGAAAATCTATGAAGCACAGACACAAACACGGATACAACAGAAGAAGATGGCAATAATTCAATTTCTAAAACTAAAAATATGTTTGGGATATATATATATAGATATATTAAAATAACGATTTAATAGTTCTGTTCTGTTCTTAAGAAGACAAATTAAGAAAAATAGTCAACCAAAATTGATTGCCGATTGATGTCCGTGCTTCTAAAAGGAAAATTTTTTAAAAAAAAATAAAATAAAACTTCACTTGATATATTTAAAGAACAGAATGGAACTTGATTGAACATACAACCAAGCACAAGAGGCGACCGACTGGGGAAGGGGGCTGGTTTATTAGCAAAGAGCGGAGACCGTGGAGGGGATTTCTAAGCGAGGAGCGACGCCGGCAATTGTGGGGAAGATTCTGCGCGGGTTTTTCAGAAAGGTGAAAGACGCTGATTAGGTTTTTTCGTTTCTTCTTAATTTTTCCAACCAATGCACTTAATTCGTAATTCAATCGCATCAATAGAAGATCGAAACACAGCTTATACATCCAGCCACTAGAATGAAAATTTGAAACACAATACAAACTTCTGAGAATCAATAAATACAGAGATACGCTAAGAACGCACTAGTATACAGACAAAAGAAAAACAATCAAGAACAAAATAAAATCAATAAAATAAATAATAATCTAAGCAATGGAGAGAACGGCAACCTGGACTGAAAAACTGGCAATAGTGAATTAGCAATCGAAGAAAGAAAGCGAGGTTGAGGAAGGAGACTGAGGCGCCCAACTTTCCAAATGTTGATTTTTTTGTGAAAGTAGAGAATTTTGGAAATGGAGGGAAACTCAAAATTATTAATACGGATCTGGAAGATAGGTCTTGATTGGGTGTGGCTTGAGTAACGCAAGAGATTATGTACTAGTACTACAACGCTCCGAAGGGTTCAATTGAACCGTTGATTTCTTTTTAAAAATTTGAAGGCTGAGGGGGTTTTTTTTTTTTAGTATATTGAAAAAGAAATTGTTGGTGGCTACTAGTTTATACAAGATATAGTCAAGATATAGTTAAAGTTTTGTTTTTATTGACAAAAACAAAAAAAAAAACAACAAGAGTAGATAGACGACTACGCCTTTTTGCGATGAAAAAATTTGAAATTTTGTTACTTTAAACTCGAGGTAGAACCTGACTTGTTTCGAAGTTTGACATAAAAATACATTATATGAACACGAGGCATCTAAGAAATTAATCTCCACATCCATCTCGTACCTGGATTGTGAAGGATAAACACCCCAACCGTTTAACAATTGCGCCAAAAGCTTTTTTTTCTTATATATAATTTAATCAGATTTTTTATAGTTTGCATTAAAGTTTAATAACATATGTTTGACTAAGAAAAATAATATTTACATAAAAATTTAACAGTCTATTTTTCCAACCAAATATAATTTAACTATCATAAAAATATGTCAAGGTAGGCTACTTATTTTAACAAAATTAAATGTAAATATTGGAAATAGACAAACGTCTTTCTAATAAACACTCTATCCACTAAAATACCTGCACGTTACCATATCAAATTAAATTAAATTCATTGATAATAACATATATCTAAGTGGTCTAGAAATAAATGTTATACCTACTAAACTGCATGCACACTACAATGTCAAAAGTGAATTTAACTTTATTAATAATAATATTCATCATGGACTAAGTGATCTACGTTCAAATTCTTAAATCCCACATTGTATTGAACTAACAAGAGCTAACATAAAAATGTGTTTAACAAGATAAAGAATCTTATTCCAATTGTAATTGACAGATATCCTGGATCAAAAGATTACCTGTTCAAATCTTGAAGATACAGTCCACAAAAATATAACTCAACCCAGCTTAATTTGACTTATATGACATATGACTTAGTCACCAATTGAGTAAACTCATAATCGTCATGATTTGAACATTTATGGAAATCTTTATTCACTCTTGGCTTTACTCTGCTGCATTCTTTCTTGAAATTTTCTGTTTCCAATTATATCCCTAAAAAATAAAGAACATTACACAACTAAAAAGACTACTTCACCTAATCATTCGAATCTTTGTTTCGAAGTCTCTAACAATACATCCTCTAGTTTAAGTTGAATCGTAACAACTTGCTGCAAATTAGACTCTCTGACCCAGTAAACTATGTTGAATCCAAACATAACCTAGAATTGGATCTCTGACTAGATAAATAACAAAAGCATCCAGTAAAAATGAAACCATCGAACTTGTTACATTTATGAAATGTCTTTAAGTTACCATTATAATCTCTCCAAATCCAAATATACCCAAAAATAATGGTTTTCCCTTACAACTGCACTTTATTGACCAACACTAATGAACTATGTATAAAAACTCAATCCCATAAGGGAATTTTACAAAGTAGTCTGTCCCGGAAACACTATTTTACTCTTACCTGTATGATCGATCCGTGTTCAAGAACCCGGCAACTAAAGAAGGGAATTTGACCACAGAGAGAAAGAATGAAAAATCATCAATGACAAAAACTGGACCCTTGTGTATAGATGCGTTACAAAGTTTCACCAAAGTAAAACTTTTTTGATATGTAAAAGCCATAAAGCTAGCTGTAATGTGAAAATTCGAGCTTCCAACACGACTTCATCTAACCAGACATTTAACCAACATATGAATGATTTATTTTTTAACAACTTCGCCTCGATAACTGCTTCGGATGATACCTTCCCAATGATGAGGAATGTGTCCAGGGAAGATCCCTGCAACTGTTGACAAACCATTTCAATAATTATGTTTTAGACTCTGTTTCGAATGATAAAAAGAACAATAATGTTCTAGACTCTATCCATATACTTTAATATAGATCATATTGTCAAAGCTACTGTCACATCAAGCACTATTTTAATATATTCGTGGTTCGTGTTCATGATGCACTAATCACATCTTGCACTAGTTAATCTACAAACAACAAAAACTTCTAGGGGGGATGCATAGAATTGTACAAAAGCAGATCCTTTTAGAAAGACAATGGTATATTACCAGAGAATTGTTAACCGCTCTCAGACAGTCATTTGTCTTCAGCATCAACAAAATTACACGTGGTAATTTCCTAAGGAGCTCTGAGATTTGGGGGAAATACTGCGAAGCATACATCTGAAAAGAAAAAAAAGAAAGAGGTTAGATGCCGTCAGGTGCCAGTTTAGAATCCACTAAAGTGAGTGTACTCTTTAAAGTTTTCTTAGAACGGTTATTGAGTAAAGGGAAAAACTTAGGAAAGTCAGAATTTCTATCTACAAACCATCCACTTGACAGGCATAAATAGTTCCACGTATCTCAGATTATTGTTACTATTTTTTTTTTCTTTTTTTTAGTTTAGGAGATCATAACATCTGTTTTCTCGGACTGTTATTTTCTTTTTAATTTCGTTATCCTTCTCTACATCTTCTCTCTCTTCTTTTCCATCTACTTTTTTCCTCCCTCATAAGTCGCCTTTTTTCTTCCAAAACCTATAATTTTTCTTAAGTTGATTGTCTAATGCTAAATCTCAAAGAAGTCTTTGGGAGTAAGATGATGAAACAACAACAGTAAAAATTGTGAAGTAGGTATTTGGTTGAGAAGTTGTAAAAGAGTGATGTGTTTGGGAAGAAAAAAAGGCCTACTTCACTAAAGTGATGTGTTTGTTTGTTAAAAAGTTATAGGGGAGTTATAAATAATAGATTGTTTGGATGTGAATGTTTGTAGAGAAATTGTAGAAAAGTTTAGTTATTTATGAATGATGTGACATTTATGAGGAGTTAACTCAGTAAACAATTGCAGTAAACAATTGCAGAGAGGAATATTTTGTATATTTCCTTATATTTGAATTGTATAGAAAACACCTCATTTATATCAGAGGAGAGGTTTAACAAATTTATCAATATTGTTGAAAAGAATAGTCTAGAAGGACAGCAGTGCATAAAGCCAAAAACAAAGGTATAAAGGATTAGTTACAAGAGATGAATTAATTAGCTAAATTAATTTTATCAAACTCCTCCTTTTGGTGGAGGAGTTAAATTAGCTCCTATGAGTTAAAATAAACTTTGCGAACAAACATCCCATAAGAGAGTACCTGTAGTTCTGAACGCTCATTGTCAGTTCCCTGAATGATTAAATGGTCAACTGCTGGGTCAACAACTCGATTCCAAGGTCTCATAGTAAGAATTCCTGCAAACAATGCATAAAGATCTTCCCCAGCACCCAATTTCTTACTGTTTTCCTTTATTGCCTCAGCGTCTGAAAATATTAAAGCCTAACAGAAGGGAAAGAAATAATATCAGATAACTAGCGAGGACAGATACATGTTGGCAACAGGAATACATTGAGATGACACTTCCATGTGCTGCTAATGAAATACCTTCCAAAGGGCAGCGTAGTTAAATCTAATGTTGAAGTCAAGATCTTTATACAGCCCATGGTCCAAAAGTATTAACTGTGGCTTCCTCTTGCCTGTGTTGAAAGTACAAGAATAAACAAATGAACATTAACACTTCTTTTATCTCATAAATAAATTGTTACAAAACTAATCAGCAGCTCACCAAAGATGCTTCTTTTGCTAGAAGGCAAGGGACGGACAAACAAGTTTGCAGCATGAGGATCACAGTGCACAAATCCATGCTTATATATCATCTCAGCAAATGCATGACTAACCTATATAAATAGGTCCAACAGGTAAGCAATATCTTCAGCAAATGATGTAAAACCAGTTTCATTGATTCATAATACACAAGCATTAGAAAAATATATATTAAAAGAACATCTCAATGAATGGTCTGGTCTCTAAATTACTGAACCCATTATCGTTATTATACATCTTCGGGCAAGACCATCTACAAATCTAAAAGAAAGAACCATCTC
>JBBMEG010044391.1:0-14344 GCA_037832605.1 Cyclanthera cordifolia | reverse complement strand
TCCTTGCTTTTTCAATCAATTCTAGGGTTTGAGACAAATTGTATGCTTTCAAGGTGTGATCCACTACATGAAATGCAAATTTAATCATCAATTTCATATCTTTCTTGGGATTTATTTATTTATTTATTTAATTAATTATGTATTTTAATTTATTTTTGAAATGATTTTAATTAATCTAGATTATGATGATTGGTGTGTGGATGTGAGTTAATTTGAACTTTTGTGTATAGTTTGATGAATTGTCTTTTCTGTGGTTCTCTGTTTTTGCATTACAAAAGTTGAAAACAGGCAATTGGATTATATGATCATAATATTGTTATGCTTTTGATGCAAAACACTGTTAGTGGGTACTGCAAATTTTACTATCCAAAACCAGAATATATTATATTAAATTAATTTAATAAATAAATAAATAAATAAAACTGATGGAACGTTTATAATGTACTTGCCTTTCAACTTTCTAATGCTCATATAAATTAAATAAATAGATTTTGTTTCTTTCTTACCCCCACTTTTCTCGACAATTTTTTTTCTTTTTTTCTTTTTTTTTTAATCATTTTCTCCATATTTTATTTATTTTTCGTATTGAAATATGTTAAAATGTGTTTGTCTACACAACCAACACTTCCTAAGTAGTCTTCTTTGAAATCATTGCGATTGGATTTACATATGATTAATTACAAAAAAAAAAAAAAAAAAGAGATGTATTTTTCTCAATTTATTAGTGGTTAGATGCATTCACCCCAAAATCTGCTTGAATTAGGAATGATGAGACTGTTTGAAAACTACATGGTTTGGTGATGTTAATTTCAAATGGAAAGATATCATTGTTTAAGTTATGGTTTCAGGTTTAGAGGTTATATTTTTTCGTAACATTAGTCGAAATGCATACAAGGTAACCCGAATAATCACGAATATCAAAAAGAAGAAGAAAAAAAATCATAGTTTAAGTTAAGCCGAACTTTTATTTTTTAAATGTTATTTTAGGACAATTTGCATATTCTTACTTGTTGGTTGATTGGAGAAATATAATAGGAGATATACTAAGTAATATGAAATTTTATCTCAAAATCAAATGATGAGGAAAAAAGTAGATCTGTCTATTTTATAATGCTAAGAGTTAATCTCCTCACTTTTCTAATATATAATTCTTACTCTATTCATATATATTTTTCAGGTATAACAAAAAAAAAAAAAAAAACGATTGAATAGCAGAATTTTGAAAAAAATATTGTTTATAGCAAAAAGTGTCACGTCCCAATAAAATGATCAAAATGTGTTTCAACTATAAGAAGTTGAGTTTCAATCAGTTCAATTGATTGAAGCAATCAATTGTGCTGATCGAAAGTAATAAGTTCACCAAATTGAAAGCAAATAAGAGGAAAAACAAGTGTGAAATATGAAAAAGAACACCAAAAACATAGGAAGTAGATGAAATAATTTAGAAAAAAGAAATGTTATAATTAAAAGTAGGGTAAATTATAAATTTGATCCATGTGATTTGAAGAAAGTTGAGTGTTTAATTTCTATAATTTAAAAATCTAGACTTTAGTCGTTTTAGAGAAATCTACAATTTCATTCTTATATAGTTTGAAAAATTAAAATTTAATAAAGTGATCAAACCTAAAATTTAGCCTAAAATTTTGTTCATAATTATTGATGAAAAATTTACGCAGAAATTAATTATCAATATGTTTAATGATGAAAGTGTGTAACAATTAACTGATTGGATAAAAAAATACATCATTCATACATTAGAAATTACATATAGATACTTAATTAGTCTATAATTTATGAATAATATACACTGTTTTCTTAGATTTCGTCAAATCATAAGTACTTAACTCTATTTTAATTTTAACCACAGAGACTAAATTTAATATTTGTCCAAACTGTATAAACTAAATTCAATATTTATCCGACCACAAAAATTAAAACCTAAATTTATAAATTTATAAAGACCAAATTTAAATTACCCTTAAAATTATTAAAGTAAAAATTGTCTATACATAACCATTTCATTATATGTTATGAATTTTGTAAGTCGAAAGTTTATGTCATATATCAAGAGGTAGCCATGGAAAAGGCAGTGGTAAGACTGTAAATATAGTAGAATGTGATGTCATGAGTTGAAATATTTTTCACTGTTCTTCACTTAAATTACTTGTAAAGTTGCTGCAAGTTTGCTTCATTGTCATGTCAGTGTCTCCCATGTCCAACAAGATGAGTAAAGTTTTCTTCAACTTCAGTTATCTATATTATAGTTGTCTCAAAAATTATTTTAAATAATTTTAAAGAAAATATAGTATTAATAGCTCGTTTATATAAAGTGTTCGCGTATTAATTATAAAAAATTATTTAAATTTTTTTTATAAAACATCAAAAATATATACAGGAGAAAGAAAAAGGGGAAGAAAAATAAGAAGAAGCAAAAGTAAGACTAAGACCCCTTGACATTATATACATGATCAAAATTCATATAATTTTTTCTCTGTTCAATCTTGTAGAGGATCCAACAATCCATTTAGCATAATATTTACTAATAAACTATACTTGAATAGTAGATAAAGGAGGGTTTAGATGGATTAGTGTTGGTCTTTTAGGTGAGTGAGTACTTTTCTTCTACAACGTTAACTTTATCGCTTTAGCGGGGTCATGCTCCTCTACATTTTACTCTCGACAGTCGACCGAGCTGGTCTTGACGATGTTTGTGCATGATTTTTATTGGGTTTTTTGAAATCCAAGTTTTTTTTGGGCTAAAGATTGAGTTGATTCCTTAATTTCCATCATCCTGAATGTTCATTTGTATGGTTGACTACTTTCCAGAGTTCTGAAATAGAGCTGATGTTGTGTTGGAGATGTTGTTCCCACTTGTTGGGATGGTTTGTATTGGAAGCTTTGTTCCTCAGGTACGGTTTTGATTAATGATCTTTATTATAATTAATTATGCATGTTTCAAAGTGAGCATAGTGTCACGGTCTTGCTTATTCAGTGCGTGTTGTATATCGCCGCATGAACCTCTAGACTCTTTTCATCAGATTCACTTTTCATGTCATTGCAATTTCTTTTATGTTTTGAGTCATATGCCTCATCGCCATTTTTGACGTTCAAGTCTACCACATCAAATATGTGTCAGAATGTACTATAGGGGTATGACTGTTGAAGCTTCTCTCCTACGCTAAGCTACTATATGATAAATGCAAGCTAGTTGTTGTGTCCCTTATTTCATATTTCATATAATTTTCAAAGACAAAATGTATTTTAAAACGTTCTCTCTCTTTCGAAAACTTTTCACCAAGCCCGTGATAGAGGTTGCCCCTACTGTGCCACCCGCTCTGTGATTTTCGTTTGATTGACTTGGTCGCCGAGTTATAGAAAGTGTCTCACGATCGCTTTGTAACGACAACGAAGTTGGATCGTGCACATAGCTCAATTGACACTAGCTAGTGATGTAGTATCTACGCAATCAGTAGTTTGAATATCTGTATTATCCTCTATGTAGGGTTTGTTGTCCTCCCCTAAACTTGTACTCAAAAAAAAAAAATATTGTTATAATAAAATTTTATCAACTTAAGCACATATAGGATCAATTTATTTAAAGCATTATGTTTTGAAAGTCAACTCTTGAATTCTTGGTCTAATAACTCCAATAATTTTCATATTGATCTAAATTTTATTACCATAATTATATAAGGTAAAGATCAAGAGATGAATTTTAAAATGAATTTTGTGATAATCAAACTGAATACCTCAATTCGAAATATGTGATTGAATAAAATTAAATCCCATCCTTTACCAACATGAAAATCTTCAACCAAACTTTAATCGAAACTGAATTTAATAATATCTCTTTATAAATAAAAATTTGATTATTTTAAAGTTAAAGTTAGAAATTTAATATTTTATAAATAAAATTAATGTCACGTGACATAAAAATTGTTATAAATAAAATTTTTGTCAATTTGAAGTCATAGAAGTTGTGTACTAAAAATGTTATGTGTTTTTAACCAAATTAACATATTTTCTATAAATTTTAAAAATATGTTACATTTTTCATTTGTTTGTATTAAAATTGTTAAGTTTAATGATTATAATTCCATTAATATAAATTTCAAATTTACTGTAAGTACTAATTTTTAAACGTTTTTATTCTATATATATATATTTTTTTTTTTTTTTATCTAATAAATTATTAATCAAATATCAACTTACATTTAACTAATAATGAACATAGATGGATCGAAAAAGTTAGGAATGATTTTCAAATGAGAAGTTATTTGAGTAATAGAAATAAAAAGTTATTTGAATTATTACAAATGAGAAGTTATTTGAGTGATTACAGTAGTTGAAGTAATTTTTGTAAAATGATTTGTAAATTATTCTCTCAAGTATTTTAAAATAAAATAAAAGAAAAAAATTCCTTCTCATCGCTTCAAAACTCTCCCATCTCTCTCTTTCAAAAAAATATTAAAAAGAATAAATGAATAATATTATAACAATAATAATAAATATGAAGGAGGTGCATTAAGAAGGTTGAGGACCACTCCTTCTCGAAGAGGTTAGTTTAGACAAGGGTCCTCCATTTAGGATCTCTGCACCCTCTATTAATGGATTTATATCAATTATCAATACATTCACTTTTTTATAATTATTTTTACCATCCATTTTTTAATTTATACCTATAAATATTACCATTTTACGACATGTTTTGTGTAGTAAAAAATGATAGGAATGAAAGAGAAATGATATATTTTCACCGTATAATTCACAGAGTTACATATCATTTAATCAAGCATATTCGATTTGTGTGTAGCATCTTCTAACATAAATATCTACAAATAAATACTTCATACCTCTTAATTATTTTATTGATTCTTTCTTCTCCACTTCTTCTCCTCAATTTCAGAATTACCTTGGTAAATAGTTAAGCTATATCATACTAAATAAATATAAAAAATCATAAACAAAATTGTTTTAAAAAGAAAACACGAAAAACTATTTAAAATTGCCATTTTTGTAATTAAATGAATACAATTGAATATGTGCACATGATTGTACCATTGTACTTGGGTACTTTATATTTATGCATATATATTATATATATATATATATATATATATATTAAAAGAGAGAAAAAAAAAGGCACTGTCATCAAAATCTTTGCTTGTTGATAAGACCCTAGAGTTTGTTAGACTATTAACTAATGCATAAAACAAAAAAAAAAACTAATGCATAAAATATAACTATCTGGAAGAGAAGCGTTAGTAAGTATGTGTTTGAGGTGTATGATTGAGAAGCTATAAAAGTTAATAAGATATAATACTTATTATTTTTTATGTAAAAATTTTAAGATAATTAATATAATAAGTATAGTTAATAGAAAAAAAAAAAAAAAAGTACAATAAGCCAACTTAATTAGCCGGATGGGAGATTTGAAGAATACTTAAGTTGGTAGGGGACTACTGATTGTGACAAGAAATGAGTGATTGAACAGTAGCATGAAATGCTTCTTCACATATCACATGTGTAATATACATACATCAATTTATGTATCTACTTTTACTCCAATAACATAATCATCCTTACCCCTAGCAACCATATCACATGCCAATTTCCTTATTGAAATGATTGATCTAAACCATTTTTTCCCTCTAATTAAAAAAAAAAAAAAACTCTTTTATTTTACAAACACCCCTAAGACCAAGATTATCCTCAAGACCAACACGGGTCTTTTCAACATGTTTTGTTCTCACTCACTCATATTTTTTTTTGTATGATAGAGCCATACCAAAAAGAAATGTGTACCTTTTTGGTATATGTACTATAAATAGTATAAATTTTTTAAAGTCTTTCTTAACCATGTATTTTCCACAAGACTCCCTTTCATTCCGATGTAGATTTTGTTCATTCATATACCCTTTTAAATCGCGAGCGTTACATTCTTTTTATGTATTTTATGTATCAATGGGAAATTAATGTATAATATAGTTGACTATCATGTAATCATGAACTCAAAACACTTTAAAATTTTCACTTTGTGTCAAAAGTCCCATGAGATCACTAATTCCATGATCCTATATAGTAAAGAACCACATTTGGTAATTTATTTATATGGCCAAGTTTAATTTTGTAGTAATTGAAATTTAAATATGGGTGTTAGTTATATGCTAATTCACATGCCTCTTATTCTTGTTTATGAGTTTTAACAACAAATACAATGCTAAAGATTCAAATTTATGATAGGTTAGTCAATTAAACTATCTCTCTCCTTTTTAACCACTTGATCAATTCACGATAGTTTCTTCGGATAAGTTTTCGTTTAAAATACGCCATTTATTTTTCGAACATCCTCAACAATAATCTTAAAAACTCAAATGAAATATGATATATACAACTGGAAAACAAAAACAAGAAAGTGAGGTTATGAAAAGGAGATGATATGAGAGACTGTATAGTTTGTCCAAATTCTTTGATTTTAGTCACTAAGTTTCAATTCTGTTGAAAGTAATAATATGGGACAAGGTGGATATGCTTCCATTGAATAATGTCTTTCAATGATGAATCACAATCAACAACAGTGATGTCATTCTTTTGTTTAATACTCACAATTTGATCACATAATTAGGGAGCAACTTGGGACAGTACCCATAAACTCATTTAAACCAACTTTTTTTAAACTCTAATTACAAAATCCCCAACTTTCATTTGATCTTTCCAACTTGGAAAACCAATGTTGCTTTTTGTTGTTCTTTTCAAGTATATATGAAGATATATGACAATTTGCATTGTTAGATTATTACTGATCGTATGAGTTTCACTTCTATAACTAGTTTGATCATAATTGAAACTAAATATTTGCATGAAACTCTGATACTCCCATATCAGATCGTATGAGTTTCTACATCAAAATTAATTGCTTTAACACTCATTAGCTTATTAATTGCTTAACACTCATTAGCTTACTCAATCTAGAATAAGATGGGCTCACTACAAAACTCTACACAACGATACTAATGGTACACAACTTTGTTTTTTGTCATGATCCACTAAGAATTTGATTCAATTTCAAGTGAAAATTTGAGGTGTTTTATTTTCCCTTTTTTTTTTTTTTGAGGTTATCAAGGTCATCAATGTCACTAAGCTACTGTTTTTATTGATTGGAAATCGAAGTTTCTAGCCAATAATAAATGACTAAGTTTCTAGCCAATAATAAATGACTTATTACTCTCTTTAGTTATGCTCCAGTTACCCAATGTATTTTAATAACAAGTAATTTTAAGTTTTGTATCATTATGTTTGAATATTGTTGAATAAAAAAATATAAAATATAAATAAATTTGGTTCAAATGGTTCGAAGAAAGTTAAAATTTAATTTTTATGATTAAAAAATTTATATTTTAGTTCTTATGATTTGAAAAAATATAGAATTTTATCGATATGATTTGAAAAAAAAAGAAAAAGAATTTAACCTCTATGGTTAGATAAACTTAAAAAATAGTTCATGTTATTTGTAAACAAGTGAAGTACATAGATGTAACTTTTGAAGCATTAATGATGTGTTTTTTTGTCCAATCAATAACTTATATCATAGTTTCGTCATAATTATACACATAAATAACTAAGTTCTAAGAATTTTAATAAACAACAATTACGAAAGTCATAGACAATTTCTTAGATTTTTTTAAATCTTAGGGACTAAATTTTAATTTTTCAAAACATATGGATTAAATTGTAGATTTCTCTAAATTATAGAGATTAAAGTTTAGATTTTTAAAGGATATGGACTACACTTGATTTATCCAAAAAAAGAACATACTTTCAACGATAATACGGGATTTCAATTCATAATATGCTTACTAAAAACAACCAAGTTCGCAGATGAAAACTACGAAACAGAACATCCTTAACATTTACAATTTCGTGTGTAACAATATTGTTAAAAGCCATTTTCAACGATTAAATTAAGGTACCAACAGCAACTGCTAGCCCTTTACTCTCTTCCTTTGTAGCCTTTATTGTAGGCCTTGGAATCTAAACCATTTCCCTTTTGGCCCATATTAAAGTCACTCTACCCTTTACCAATCTCTCAACAATCAACGTACAGGATTTTATTTAAGAAACTGTTGAAGAGGAGCTTTTGGAACAAGATTAATGAGAATGTTTGATAATTTCGTGTGATTTCGGATAAACACGATTATCAGAAAATAATTTTTAGTGTACCAACTATCAAGAAATTCACATTCTCATTTCTCTGTACACCGTAACACATTCTCAAATGTACTTTGGAGAAATATCTTTTATTTTAAAGAGGAAACTTGTTTGGCGTTAATTCAATTTAATTTGAAGTAATATCATAAATAGGTAAGATTATGTTTAGATTGATATTGAGAAGACTATAGATTTGATCAAATTTGGAGGGAAATTATTCAAAACTTTGGTCCATGAGATTTAAGGGTGTTTCTAAATTCCAGCAGCTAAAATATTTTATCATTTGAAATTTAAAAGGGTTCCAATAAGGATTCATTAAAAGAATCAAATGGATTATTGAAGGGTTGCATGAAGAAGAAAAAAAGGTCTGCATTAAACCACCAAATCCATTTGTTCTACACTTCCACTCAACTGTCACAATCAACCACTTCAAAACCACAATTTTAAATTATCACTTTGGATCTATTACCTAAACACATGAGATTATTATCTAAACCAATTTGATTACTTCAAAATTGAACTCATTTTATTTATCACCAAACATACTCAAATCTCACGAGCTGTTTGTTTGAGGTTTTTATGAAAGTATTAAAAATGAATTTTTAAAATCAATCTATAAAAATTTCACCATAACGTACGAATTATTACTACAATTTCTTTTTATATAATTATTCAAAATAACTCTTCATTTTTTATCCGTCAAAATAAATTTGAACAAATATCTTTCATCCGAGTATGCTATTGATTGAAAGTTATTGTCAGAAAAGTTACCATGGTAATACGAAAGAACAGTGTAAAAGTCCGACAGTAATCTCGTATATTTATTTAAAAAATAAAAATAAGAAACATTTTAGTTCTACATTTTTAGTCAAGTTTATGTGATGGTTGACTAACTAGAATAAAATTAAGTTGCAGCAATAACTCATTTAAATGTAATTTTTTTTTAGAAAAATTGCAAGTAATAACTAGTTGGAATGTAAATTTTTTTGTAGAAGAGGATCAAAGTGAACATTATTAGAATGTGATGAATGCTATTTTCTTTTTCTTTTTTTTTACTACTATAGTATCATATGATGTTGAAATGAGGGTAAAATTGTCCACCAAAAAAAGAAAAAAGAAATAGTTGTAAAGAGTAAGTCCTAGCTAGCAGGAAGAAAGTTGCTAAACCTAACCTCTTGTTGTCTTCAAAACTCAACTCTCACTGTGCATTTTCTTTCCCTCCCCCACACAAGAAGAAAAAACAAACCAATTTCATTCTGATTTCAATTCTCTTTCTCTCTCAGAAAAGGAATAGAAAAACAATCCCATCAACCAGCAAAAATAAACTTAGTTGTTCTACCTTTTTTAGAAACCCCCAAACCAATATCCTCTCAACTTCACAATTTCAACAAAAAAAAAAAAAAAAAAAAATCTTCCCTTTTTCTGTTCTTGAGTAGTCTTCTCAGATCTTGCTCCCAATTTTTTTTTTTTTTTAACATTTTTAATTTTCCCTTATTTCTGTTGGTTACAATCCCAATATCACAAACCTATAATTCTCCTCTCTTGAGAGTTCTTGGGGAACCCTAGAAGAAGCTTTGAGGTGAGATTTTAAATGTGGCAAAAATCCATGAGCTAATCCTTTCTTCTTTTTTTTTTCTCCTCTCTTTTATAATTCTTGAAAATGAAACAAATATTTAGAAAAATTTAAATTTTTGTAAAAGAAATCAGCAGGCAGCAATATAGTATGGAGTTCTCAGGCAGTAGTAGCAATAGCATGATGATGAACCAGCAACAATTAGCTGCAACAACCTCCTCTTCCAGCAGCAGGTATGAGAATCAAAAGCGCCGCGACTGGAAAACCTTCGGACAATACCTCAACAATCATCGTCCCCCGCTCGCTCTCTCGCGATGCAGCGGAGCTCATGTCCTCGAATTCCTCAGGTACCAAACAAACAACAACTACCTCGATTATTCAAATCTCTCTAAATTTAACCTAATTTCATGATTTTTTTTTTTTCCTTTAGGTATCTGGATCAATTTGGAAAGACAAAAGTGCACATAGCCATCTGCCCTTTCTTCGGGCTGCCGAACCCTCCCGCGCCGTGCCCGTGCCCTCTACGGCAGGCGTGGGGGAGCCTCGATGCTTTAGTCGGGCGGCTTCGAGCGGCTTTCGAGGAAAACGGAGGGAAGGCAGAAGCTAATCCGTTTGGGGCTAGAGCTGTGAGGCTGTATCTTCGTGAGGTTCGTGATTTGCAGTCAAAGGCAAGAGGAATTAGTTACGAGAAGAAAAGAAAGCGCCCACCTTCTCAATTGCCTTTGCCTTCTACTCATTAAAAAAAGACACCAATTTTCAAAAACCTCAAGTAAGAAATTTCCCAATTGGGTATTGCTCAACACCTTTTTTTAAATCATGGGTTTTGTTTAATTTCTTCTTTTTTTTTTTTTTATTGGCTTTTTGAGGGTATAAGTTGTGGGTTTTTACTCTTTCTACTTCAGCTAGGGTTTGTAAAATTTAATTTTTTTTTTTTTTTTTCTGAAAAGGTTTGTAAGAAGAAGACTGTGTAAAGTTTGTAAATCTCTGCTTTTGATGCAAAATACTAGCAGTGTTACTATTTGTGCTCATCCTTTGTAAATCTGTACTCTCCACTTATTCAGCTATGCTCAAACATTGTATGGATAATATTGTATTTTCCACTTTTTTTTTTGTATTTTTAATTTTGTTTTCTTGCTTTTGTTTTAATTTAACTATTAACTGCAGATGAGAGTTCACATGTAAAGTTAATACCATATATGTATAGTTAATTTCAAATTTTTTTTAAAAAAAAATGATGATTTCACTGTCTTTAGGTGGTAAAGGGTTATTGTAGAACTTGCGATAATTTGTTCAAATCTTCCTGTGACTGGAAGATTCGAAGTTCTTATTTTTATCATTTGAAAATTAAGTTTGTTTTTCTTCCAATTATTTAACAATGGTTTTTTATGTTTCTTCTCTATACATTTGAATTCCTTGACAAATTCTAAAAATACAATCAAATCTTAAAATTTAATTTTCTTTTTTTGAGCTTAGAAATATTTGGAACTGAGAATATAAAACTTGTATCTTTTAAGTTACTTAATTAATCAGTAAACAGAGTCTTATTTAATGCTAATGGTCAATATCTCAGTTGTGGTTTGAGATCAAGGTGTAGATTGAAGTGTTTGTCCCTCCTGTTTGGTTTACTTACCAAATTGGTTGTTGTGTTTTCATGTCTAATCGATAACTTTAGTCTGCTCGAGGGGTTGATGAGAGGAGAGAAGAGGAGAGGAGAGGAGAGGAAGAATAAAGAAAAGAAAAAATAAAGTGATTTCAGAATACGAAATATTTGTGAGGACATTAATGTTTTAAATAAGTTGATGAAGAGTTAAAAATGAGTTATAATGTATTAAAAACAAATAAAGAATTTAACCTCTCATTTATTTCTTCTCCAAATCCAAACATCCTATGACATTGTAGTTGAGAGTTTGGCTTGGTCCTAAGTTCTCTTGAAGTCCTACAATATATCTGATATCATAGTTTAAGAACGAGCCACTTGTATCCTTGAATTTTAAAGAGCAAAGTTACAATTTCTCAAGTAATAAAAAAAAAAAAACTTGGTTCAGATTAGATTTTAAATTTTATTCAACATGTATTGAGTTTTAATGTTGGCCATAACTTTCTTGTCTGCCTGTCATTAGTTAATGTGGTCTGAAACAACGTAAGATGCTGTGTTAAAGTAGATAAATTAAGATGTGGTGGGAGTTGAATTCTTGCCATTTTTTCATTTAACTAAGATAAGGTTTTTGCAGTTTGGTTCTGATCGATGATTGAACAGTAGAGACAAACAAATTTACAGAGTAACAAACCATTGTTTCATTGATTAGGGTTCATGCTCTTGTCCAATGAACTTTAACTATCCTCTCTTTTTTTCTATAAACTAAAAAAAAAAAAAAAAAACTCTTGCTTTTCCTTCTATTTTTGAACTTGTATTGTGTTCATAGAAATCAGATCAAAACTTTTGTTTTTTCTTTCAATTCTTTTAATTTTTGAGTGTAATACCATTAAATTGAAAGTTTTTTTTTTCCGATAACAGTAGTTCATCAAGAGGTTCAAAGGAAACAAAAAAAAGAAATTATAGACATCACTAATATCAGTTGAGTTATGCTTTCTGCCACGGTACAAAACCAGTTTTTAACAAGACTTTAGTAGATAATTTGTGAAGAGATTTTATTCCAAATACAAGTGCAAGTAAAATAAAAATTATATGCAGAAGGAAGGATGAGAATTGAAGTAAAAAGTTAGCAATAAATTGGGGGAATCAGAAGTGGAGTGTGTCCCTTTCTGTGAGGATAGATACTGTCTCTCTTCTCTCATGTCATCTACAGTTACTCAAACCTTCAAAAGTAAATTTACCATAAAATCTTTCACTGGAACTGTCACTTGTCAACTGCTTCCCTTCTCTATTATTATTATTACTACTGTTACCTACATATGTATAATTCTTACTTCAAATTACTAAATTCTGCTTTAACTCAATTTTTTTGGTTGATTGTTGACTTTAATATGTATTAAAATGAGACATCCTAAGTTCAACTCAACATTTCAAAATTATAGTTGATATAATTAAATGCTACTTCAACCCATAGTTTAGGGGTAATTAGATTTTGAGTTAATGAGAGAGAGTAGGGCAAGTGAAGAAATAAGAACAAATTAAATGATTCGAAATTCTAAAATATTTGTTTAGAAATTAGTGTTTTAAAAAATAAAAGTTGCAAATTTTTTTTTTGGATTTGTATTTAAGAGAAAATATTTATTTAAAATAAAATTTATGTTAATTTTTGAGAAGACATGAACCTCTTGTTTTTCATTAACTTTCTACACACATATATACTATATCACAGATCAAATTTCATAAGATTTTCCAACAAATCCTAAATAAAATCTATCCAATAAATTCTATCGAATAATTACTAATCCAAGAAGAAGCATGAATCTTTTCATTAACTTTTCCAACATATATATAACTAAATATAATGTCTAACAATATCCTTAATAAATCCTATAGAATATCTATTAATATTCAAATACTAAATCTAACAAATCTTAGAGGGTACCTTAATTTATTCATAACAATTTGATATAAATATTGAATCAAAGTTTGATGAGATGTTAAAGAGGAGTTGATGAGAGAGTGAAGAAGAGTTGGAGGAGAAACTTTAATGCACTATATTAGTGAATAAAGAGTTGAACCTCTTCTCTTTATTTCCTATTTCCTCTCTCCAAATCTAATAATATCTTAAACTTTTAAATTTGTGAGTGACTTAATATACTAAAAAATAAACAAAATATTGATTTAAAAAATCTAAATTCATAAATGCTGTTTCACATTTTCAAAAATCCCCTCTTTCACTTTAATTTATTTTTTATGTTTTTTTCGTAATAAAAATTAGAGAGTAGACTACAAAACTCGACATAAAAGTATCAATACTTTCAAATAATTAAAAGTTAAATATTAATTTTCAAGATCGAACTTGAACTGAATTACTATTAAATAATAAAATCAATTTGCGACAGACTTTTTCTAAAACATTTATTATATTTATCCTACAAAAGGGACAGGAATTGGCATATCTCTCTAGATTTGCGGAATATTATTAAATCCCATCTAATAGTATGTCTAAGACGTTATTATATCAACCTCACTAGCCAACGCCTTTATTTAAACTAATTAGTCATATTTAAATAAAGCAACTCTACATAATCATGCTTTATTTATATTCTATTAAACAGCTACCTCATAGCATGTGAAGTGTTTGACTTTATTTTGATAGAATGTGAAGTGTTTGACTAAATAAGACACTTATTATCGAATAAGCTAGCTAGGTACACATTTAACAAACAAAATGTAATATAGATAAAATGAAGTCTTAATATTAGTATGTGAGCTACTTTAATTACTACCGGTGCTTTATTATTTCGCAATATAAACGAGTTATTATAATAAATAAGTTAAAAATAATTCATTACTAACTATTAATTCTTATTCATTCATTTCTAACCATATCTAAACGATTTGTTGTTTGCAATCAATTTACAAAATATTATTATTCATAAACAAGTTATTAATAGCAATCCCTCTAT
>JBBMEG010044369.1:0-15115 GCA_037832605.1 Cyclanthera cordifolia | reverse complement strand
TATCACCTTCTACTAATAGGAAAGAAGTGGGGTTGATTGTGGATGACTGATAAAAGTTCTCTTGTAGGTTATTTTTCCTATCCTATTCTTGGTGCGATAGATGGGCGAACAACTTAGCTCATCTACTATCTTGTCTAGGTGTAATGGAATGTGCTAATTCTTAGTATATAAAAGTTGTTCCAAATGACATTTGAAACAAGTATTTATCAGAGTTAACTTCAAGCAGCATCATTCCCTACCTAGGATCTATTTTTTTATGTATGGTTTAAATTCCCTACTATTACGCCAAAAAACAAAAAAACAAAACAAAACAAGAAAACAAACTGTATATTTTTTCAATCAAAGTAAAACTCAATGTTAAAAGAAAACTAGTTACATCAACTTGTTCTAGTTGCTAATATACATATTTTGAAATCATTTAAAAATAAATGTTCAAAGTAGCATTGAAGTTTATTTTGATCTAATTTTTTAGTATAAATCCAATATATTTAAAAATTGAGATTTATGCAATTTGTATTTGATTCAATCTCAATTCAATTTTTGTATTAGATCAAATTGATTTAAATAAATAAATAATAAAATATTTAGTGTGATAGTTAAAATTTACAAATAAACTTTCAAATTTAGAAACTCTCCAATGTTAAAGGGAAAAATCGATGTAATGATATTAATTCTTTTGTCAATTTAATGTCCAATATATAAAATTGAAATAGCACTAAAATAAAAAATTTAAAACGATGGCAAAAATGTACAAACAAAATTTAGAAATTAAGATGAGAATTGATGGTGTGATATTAAATATTTGGTCAATTTAGTTTCTAATTTTCTATAATACTCAAAAGAATATGAAAGGTATCTAAAAAAATGTTTAGTTTAACAAAAATAAAAAAAGAAAGCAGTCATTATATATATATGAAAATTCAAGGAAGAAAGAGGTGAAAAAAAAAAAGTTATAACCAGAGAAAATAAAATATCGCCAAACTATTCGGTCGAGAGAGACGGAGGTGATTACCCCAGATGTACTAGAGCAAAAAAGTTTGCACCACAATTTTTTTTTTTTGATAAGTATTTAAAATTAAAAAAAAAAAAAAAAAAAAAAAAAAATTTGTGGGTAAATATCCCTAAAAAAAAACACTGCTTTCATGTAGAATTTCGTGGAGGAAACTATTGTCCTTATTTTGAGCCCTCATTTTAATTTATTTTTCTTGCCGTTCTCTTCCCGCCAAAGACCGAGGAAAATTAGAAATCCCGTTGCAGTAAACGTGTATATAAAGCTAAGTCCTTCTTTCACATCTACCCATCTTTACAAACTCTATTTCAAAATTAAGCTTCAGAAAATTGCTGAGAATGTTGGTTTCTTATCTATGGATCTGTGTTCTTGTTACACTGGCTGAGTCAATAACGGGGTTGCAGAGGCTAACTCCAGGAAGCTCCATAGCCGTTGAGAGCTCCGATCAGTTCCTAATTTCCCCAAATGGAACTTTCTCATCTGGGTTTTATCCTGTCGGAAACAATTCATATTGTTTCTCAGTATGGTTCACAAACAGCTTCGATAAAACTGTTGTATGGATGGCAAACAGAGATAAACCTGTGAATGGACACAATTCTAAGCTCACCCTCAACCTCGATTCCAATTTGGTCTTAACCGATGCCGATGCCACACTCGTCTGGTCCTCCGACACGGTTTCTTCGGCCAAAAATCTCGAACTTCGACTTCTCGAAACCGGAAATCTCGTAGTGATGAGTGAATCACAAAATTTTATTTGGCAGAGCTTTAATTCTCCATTGGATACTCTGCTTCCAGAGCAACAGTTTCTCAATAATTCAATTTTGATTTCAAAGCAAAGCCCAGGTGTATACTTGCCAGGCTTTTATCACTTCAAATTCAATGACTTCAATGTATTAAATCTTTTATACAACAGCTCTTCACGTTTTGGTATCTATTGGCCTGATACCACAATAGCATTTTCAGCGAATGACCGATCTACTTGTAATACATCAAGAGCTGCAATTCTAAACAAGATGGGAGAGTTTGAATCCAGTGACAGATTGAGGTTCAATGCTACAGATTACGGGTTGGGTCCAAAGAGACGATTAACGATGGATTATGATGGAATTTTGAGATTGTATAGCCTGGATGAATCAACCGGCAACTGGAAGATCACGTGGATTCCTTCCGGTACACGTCTAGATGCTTGTACGGTTTATGGGTTATGTGGAGATTATGGTGTTTGCGAATACAACCCGTTACCCGCTTGCCGTTGTCCACCCGGTTTCATTATGAACAATCCATCAGATTGGACAAAAGGGTGCAAGGCAATGGTGAATTTGAAGTGTGATGATTCTTCAAAAGAAGAAATGGATTTCATTAGTGTTCCAAATATGGAATACTTTGGGTATGATTGGGGTTATAGAGAAAAAATCTCTCTTGAAACGTGTAGGAATTTGTGTTTGAGTAGCTGCGAATGCACTGGATTTGGATATGTATCAGTGGAAGGTTTAGGACAATGTTATCCCAAAATCGCTCTTCGTAATGGGCATCGAAAGCCCGACACCGCGGTCGTCATGTTTATTAAGGTTAAGAAAGGTCAATCATCGTCATTGAGACGGCAACATTTTATGTCGGATTTGAATTGCTCCACATCATCGCAAATTGATTTGGGAACTGATCGTGTGTATGAAAAACAGAGTAATAAGTTTCGATTCATGGGGTTTTTGATTGGATTAGTAATTGTAATTGGGATTTGCGAACTCATTTTCTTTAGTTTTGGGTGGTGGAATATGTTTCGAAAGAAGGTAAGTGAAGAGTTTTTAAACATGGGGTATATTGTTTTGGCCATGGGGTTTAAAAGATTCCAATATGCCGAATTGAAGAAAGCAACCAAAAATTTCAAGCAAGAGATTGGGAAAGGAGGATTTGGAACAGTATACAAAGGAGAATTGGATGATGGAAGAGTTGTAGCAGTGAAGAGATTAGAAGGTGTTTTACAAGGAGATGCAGAGTTTTGGGCAGAAGTTAGCATAATTGGAAAGATCAACCACAAGAATTTAGTAAAATTATGGGGCTTTTGCACTGACAAACATCACAAGATGTTAGTTTACGAGTACGTCAAAAACGGGTCGTTAGACAAACATCTATTCTCGGATTCAAGTGATGAAGTAGTATTAGGATTTGAACAAAGATACGAGATTGCGGTTGGAACGGCAAAGGGTTTGTCGTATCTACACGAAGAATGTCTCGAATGGGTACTTCACTGCGACATCAAGCCTCAAAACATACTCCTAGACGAAGCGTTGGAGGCCAAGGTTGCTGATTTCGGAATGTCGAAGCTTTTTCGAGAGATTAACGAAAGGGGATTCTCGAAGGTGCGAGGGACGAGAGGGTACTTAGCTCCAGAATGGATGATGAACCTTAAGATTGATGCAAAGGCTGATGTTTATAGCTATGGAATTGTTGTGCTTGAACTCATAAGTGGAAAGAATGCTTATGATTTTCAATCGTCTGTTGGTGGAAGCACAGATTTGGTGAAATGGATAAGGGAAGCAGCAGAAGAGAGTGAGGTTCATAAAGTGGTTGATCCAAAATTGAAAGTGGAAGACAATCAAAACAAGAAGATACAGACATTGTTAAATGTGGCTTTGCTTTGTGTGAGAGAAGATCGAAACATGAGGCCTGCAATGAGTAGAGTTGTAGAACTTCTTACTGGCTAGGAATTCCAGTTCATATCTAGATCTTTATGATTGACAAAAATGTATTACCAAAGCATTGGATGGTTATATGAACTTTTTGCTTACACTATTGAGTTGTTATAATTACTCTGTTTGACACACGGGCTCCCAAAACAAGCATCGAAGGTTTTAAATAAAACTGAGTTTGACTTGCGATTTTAGTTGTTATTAGACTCGAGTTCCCAAAACTCGATTCCTAGATATCCTTCCTCGATGACTCGAGTTTTAGGCCGACTTTTCCAATGCACTTTCTCCTTCATGAACAATTTTCTCTGGTTTTTCTTTTGCAATTACAACCTTCTTCTTCCTCTATTTTTTATGATTTTTCGTGATTCGTGTTGATTTTCTTCTTCTTCCTCTATTCGTGTTTATTTTCTTCATTAAATTTGTTGTACTCTCAAATTTGAATCGTTTTATACTCGATTTGTAGATTTTTGTAATTTTTTTGACACAGTGTATTCACCTTCATTTTGATCTATGGTTTTTCTAACTCAATTCTTTGTTTTTTTCGTAGATCTGATGTTTTCGTTACCGATTCGGCATGGAATCTTGCCGTCATCTACCAATTTCGTGTTTTTGTGTTTGTTTTTGATTTCGAAAGGATTGGTTGTTCAAAAACCTATCTTTAAAGACACGATGTTGTATGGTTCTCACCAAATCTGGCTCAGACAGAGGTAGTGGTTCTTGCTGATGCCCAGATCAGGGTAGAGTTGTTGTCTTACGCTTACACTTCACCGTTTTCTTGGCACCTAGGGCTACCAAGATGTATCAAGACCTAAAGCAAAGTTTTTGGTGGTATAATATGAAGCGAGACATAGCAGCGTATGTCAGCAAGTAAATGCTTCCTAGCAAGTAAAATCACTGAGACAGAAGCCAACATGGTTGGTTCAACCTTTGAGTATTCTAGAGTCGAAGTGGGAGGACGTCAATAAGGATTTTATATCGGGTCTTCCTAGGACGCTGAGAGGTTTCACCTTGATATGGGTGATTATGGATTGACTTCCGAAGTGCACTCATTTGATACCGGGAGCACTGGATTACTTTGTTGAAAAATATGCTTCGTTGTATGTAAAAGAAATCGTCAGAGTTTTAGTCAATATTCTTTCAGATAGGGATGCCTGGTTCACTTCGCGCTTCTAGGAGGGGCTTCAAGAAGATCTAGGGACGTTGTGCAAGTTCAGTACTGCGTTTCATTCTCAGACAGATGATCAGATTAAGAGGGTCATCCAGATCTTAGAGACTATGTTGAGAGCTTGACTTCCCTTGTTGTTGGAATTAGTGGTTGTATTTGATGAAGTTTGCGTACAGTAATAGTTATCAGTCTACAATTGAGATGGCTCCATTTGAGGCCTTGTATGGCAAGCGTTGCTGACCACTTGCTTTTTGGGGGAGGTAAAAGAGAGAAAATTAGTGGGTCGTGAGTTGTTGCAGTTGATTAATGAGGTCGTTTACAAGATTTGTGCTAGAATGCTCACAGCTCAGAGCCAACAGAAAAGCTATGCAGATGTCCGACGTTGAGATTTGGAGTTTGAGGTGGGGAATCACGTGTTCCTCAGGGTTTCACCCATGAAGGGTATTTTGAAATTTTGGACTAAGTGGAAACTTAGTTCAAGATTTGTTGGACCCTTTGAGATCCATGAGAGGGTTGGAATAGTTGCATACCAGTTAGCTCTACCTCGCTCCATGTCTAGTGTGCACGATGTATTTCGTGTTTTAATGCTCAAACAATATGTGCATGATCGTACTCATATTATTGACCACGAGCCGTTACAATTGAATGCAAATTTGAGCTTTGAGAAGAAGCTTGTTCATTCTGGACAGAGACAGGAAGGTTATGAGGAATAGAGAGATTAACCTAGTCAAAGTTTTGTGGAAAAGTGTTGAAGAAGCCATTTGGGAGAGAGAAGACGACATGCATTCGCATTACCCCGATCGTTTCTACCTTAGGCAACTTTAGAGAAAGAAAGTTTTCTAATGATGGAATATTGTATAGCCTGAGTTTTCATCATTCCCTACAATTTAAATTTTAGTTTTATACTTACTTGGACTCCCATGAATTGATTTTGAATTAACTTTGGATTAAAAAAACTTGGTTGAGCTTAAACCCTACAGGGGTAAAATTGGAATTAAGAAACTTAAGCTAAAAATGTTAATTTAGCTATAAGGGCATATTGTTAATTTCTGCAGCTATTTTAGACTTATATATAAAGACAAATTTGTCTTTTAGGACAATGATTGCCAATCATTTGCGCCGCTGATCAAATCATTTACCTATCTCCTTTTTCGTCTGATTCTAAAAGCGAGGGTCGTATGCAGCTCATTTCCGACAATTTTGATGCCAATCATTGGCCATGCTGCCTCCGTATCAGATTGGGTCAGAAATAGCAGCGCGACCGTCAACATTTGTCTAGTGAAGTTCTGTGCGGCACCGTTGCAGACTGAAACCGTGAATCGAGTTGCGCCGCGTGTCACCTCCAAGTTTGTGTCAGTAGAACCCACAACTCTAGGTTCGGCAGGTCTTCTCGTTGTTAGCGCTGCCGCTCTCTGCTGCTTCTGACTAGTCCAGCATTCCCGAGCCTAAAAACATCTCCCAAACCTGCCAAAGACGAGAATTCGTGTGCACTACTCGTCCTACACCTGCAGCCTGTCCCCTGTGCAAGAGAACCACGTGCCACCGCTGCATCCCCACGCGCTACCATCACCGGTCACTATTCCAACCACGCGCCGTGTAAAGGCCCGACCCAGACTAGGGTCATATCTAGGCCTATCCCCTAAATCATGATTAAAATAACCCTTAAAGCTGAGACATGACGTGTAAATACCTCATTTAATAAGCAAAATTATAATAGTTCGTAAAACATGCAAAAACGGGTATTCAGTTCTAAAAATCAAGTAAAAAAAAAAAAGAAACAACAAACAAATTAGTACATGTTTCTAAGGAGTAAATCCAAATAAATGAATGTGGAAGAAAAGATACAATAAACACGACTCAACAACACCACCCCATGGTCTTCATAGCTTCTGATCAGCCATCTGGTAGAGCCCGTGCGTACCTATGGAGACCCACAGAGAAAACAAGTCCATTCGAAGCTTAGGGACAAGGCGGCGTTATGGATGAGGCGACAGATCTGACTACTGCAGGCGGCTGTCGGGCACTCTCAGCTCGTGATTGGCTCTGACACATGACGAGTTTAGGGGGACTGAGAACGCGCAACGTGTCTGTCAATGGTTCGCGGAGGTTGGTGGTGCGCGAAGCACGAGCTTCGACAACACTGAAAGCAAGGCGGTCGGTCGGCTACTAATGATTAGGTTATCAATGACTATCGAATTCTAGATGAAAAAGATGGCGGTGCTGAAAACGAGACACCAAAATGATTAACCTAATCATTTTGTCTCTTTTGACTTTATATATAAGGACAAAACTGTCTGCAAAATTAACAAAATGCCAATAGGGCTAAAAATGACCATTTTACTCATAATTTTCAAATTCAACTTCACACTTCTCAAGATAAGCCTTAAAATAAACACATTTAACCTAAAATAATTTTCAAAATGACTCCCGAGAGTCCCGGTAAGCCCAAAAATTACAAAACTAAACTTAAAATTTAGAGAGGGAAAAATTCGGGCTGTTACAATATTCCCCCCTTAGGAAACTTTCGTCCTCGAAAGTGAACTAAGGTAAAAACAACTCGGGGTAGCGAGCACGCATGTCGTCTTCTCTTTCCCAAGTGGATTCTTCCACTGATAGACTTTTCCACAGTACTTTGACCAAGTTGATTTCTCTGTTCCTCAAAACTTTTCTATTTCTTTCTAGAATCTGAACCGCCTTCTCATTCAATTGTAAAGGCTCGTGATCAATGATATGAGCAGAATCGTGTACACACTATCTGAGCATCAAAATATAGAATACGTCGTGCACATTGTACATGGAGGGAGACAAGGCCAGACGATAAACAACAACTCCAATCCTCTAAAGGATCTCAAAAGGTCCAACAAACCTTGAACTAAGCTTCCACTTAGTCTCAAATCTAAGAATACCTCTCATGGGTGAAACCTTGAGAAAAACATGATTCCTCACTTTAAACTCCAAATTTTGGCGCCTGACATATACATAGCTTTTCTGCCGACTCTGTGCAGTAAGCATCCTTGTGCGGATCTTCTTAACAGCAACAACTCAGGGCCAAGTAATTTTCTCTCTCCTACCTCTTCAAAAAACGTTGGGGATCTGCAACGCTTACCATATAAGGCCTCAAATGGAGCCATCTCAATGGTGGAGTGATAACTATTATTATATGCAATCTCCATCAAGTACAACCAATGATCCCAACTGCCAGGAAAATCAAGTATGGAGGCCTTCATTATATCCTCCAAAAATCTAGTTGACCCTCTCTGTCTGACCATCAGTCTGTGGATGAAAGCAGTACTAGCTTACACAAGGTTCCAAGACGTTCCTATAATCTTTCCAAAAGCGCGAAGTGAACCGGGCATCTCTATCTGAAACAATGCTAACTGGTACCCGTGATAATGCACAATCTCTTTCAAATACAACAAGACCCACTTCTCAGCAGAATAATCTAGTGGCCCCGGTATCAAATGGGCGCACTTTGTAAGTCGATCCACAATTATCCATATCAAGGTGAAACCTCTTGGTGTCCTAGGGAGACCCGATATTATAAAATCCATAGAGACGTCCTCCCACTTCCACTATGGAATGTTCAAAGGTTGCAACAATCCTGCTGGCAAGTCAAACATTTGCTGACATACTCTGCATCGATCCTAAAGAAAATCATAAGCATTCAACATTGATTCTATTTGTAAGCTTATAGAAAAGTTTTATCCTTGGGATTTTACAAAAAAAGATTTGATTCATATGCGGTTTCAGTTACAACATTATGAGTTAGATGTCCTTTGTCATCTAGATATGGATCGCATATCCACAATTTCAAATGATGTCGTGGTTTAGTAATTTGAAATAGAAAAGTCAACAATTTATTATTTGATGATCAACTTATTCGCCTTATATTGACTTTACCTGTATCAACAACTATAGAACGAGCATTTTCTGCAATGAAATTTGTGAAAACAAGACTTCGAAATAAAATAGAAGATGGATTTCTCGCATATTACTTAAGTGTCTACGTTGAAAGCAAAACTATGGAGACTTTTAGTTTGGACTTAATTATAGATGATTTTTACACCATGAAAGAACGTAGAGCACAACTTTAATTAGTATTTGAAATTATTTGTAATATTCAAAATTTTGATTAGTTTTATTGTATGTTAAAGCATGTTGTAAATTTTAACTTTTAGCCCCTCAAACTATGTTGTCTGGATCCGCCTCTATAATTTGTTGCATTTGTCAACTTCTGTCACCAAGTTATTTTAACTGGAAAAAAAGTGGTATGTGTAACAATCCAAGCAAAAGTAGCCTTTTCGAGAGGTATTTTACTTAAATCACTAAAAGTTATTCTTCATTGTTAAAATTAAACAAAACCAATGCCTTAAAAGCCTCACAGTTGAGCAAGGCTTTATCGAGACATTGGCAAAGAAGTTCCTAACAGTCATCTAACAAACTTCGGTTTGTTTCAAACCGAAGTTCAACAAACTCTTCAACCTCCTAAGCACTAACCACCTAGGCACTATCCTATGAGTTTGTGCTTTCTACTTGTACTTGATCCTATTGTATATATATGTAACAGTTGTAAAAATGTATGTACATATAGTATGCGAAAAGTAAGAAAAGAAAAGAAAAGAGAATAAAAATATACCTGACCCGTGGATGTAGGCTTATTATTGCCGAACCACGTAAATTCCATGGTGTTCTCTCTTTGTCTCTCATTCATAGATAATTTCAACAGAATGCATAAAACAAAGAAATGAAAACGTATAAGGAACAACGTCTCTTTTACAAACAAAAGACTGTAAAAGAAGGAAACAAGAAAAGGGGCAGTTTACCTCTTGAAGGATAGTCGATCTCTTAACACCTTGCCAAGATTTGTTGAGACACCTCAAGGTAAGCAACGATTACATCAAGAAGTCGATGTAATCGGCACCAAAGAAGCTTCACCAGCGAGGAAGCAACGATCCAAGCACTCACGACTTGAATCGTCACTATCACTTGAGAAAACTTCATACAGAGAGGGAATACATCAAAGATCGGGGAAAAGGTCGAACAAGAACCACCATAACCTCAGCCTTCTCTGAGCGAGGCAAGGTGAGTCAAAATGATGCAACTCGCTCGGAAACAGGCTTATATAGCCAAAGGATAGTGGAGTAAACGTGTAGGTCATGCAAGGAGAACCGATAGACAGCAAAGTGTAGTGGCAACATCACAGTCGTACACTAAGCAGTCATCATGCTAAATCTCAATCGTTCGTTCAAGAACCAGATCCAGTACGAATTTGAACCGGTTCACAAACGAGTGAACCAAGTCAGACCAAACCAAGATAAGTGGGCTTCTCAATTGTAATGTGAACTTCAATTTAATTTTGGGCCTTCCTTTAATTAATAATTCTGTGCATTATTGGGTCATTTAATCCTATGAGATTTGGGCCCATTTGATTTTAAATTTAGAAACATAAGTGGCTTTACTCATAGTCTCTATATTTACATTCATGTAATCAAAATAGAGAAAATCTCACGTAAACCCCTTTTGATTTAAATAAAAGCAATAGAATAGATGAGACATAATTTTGGTGAATATCTTAGTAATTTAAAATAAAGTAGAAAATGATGTTCTTATTGCAATTATAACTTTTTAAAACCCTATTTTCCCAAATTTCTATCGTGATTCTTTTCCTTCGCTATTGTTAGATATCCTTCCATTATCCTCGTGGGTGCAAATTGAAACCGCAAGCAACAAATTTTCTTAAATTTTTCATTCGTCTTTTTCGTGTGTTTTTGGTTCGTTTTTTAACGACAAGTATGGATGTTTAATTATGTCTATGAATAATCCACGAAGTTATTTTTTGCAATCTTATACGTGTGATAATATTGTATGGTGATATTTGTGAAATTAACGTCTACACTGTTCTTATGGTTATTTTAAAGTGTTAAGTGAGTTTGTTTTGATATATGCTTCCAAATTTGTTGGTGTGAATTTTCCAATTTTATATGTTTTATATTGGTTGTGGATTCAAAACCACCGACAGCTGAGGATAGGTCCGAGAGGAAAATGAGTCTGTGTCTTAGTTATAGTCGTTTACTTATAGTCGAGTTGTAACTCCTTCTGCACGAACTGTTGTAATAACTTAGTTTGAACTGTTTTAGTTTTAAAACTGAGATCTCGAGTTCTTCTTATTTGTTGACTGCCTGGATAGGAAAACTGTTTTATTTGGAACTTACAGGGTCGTTTTAAATGTATGTTGAAATGTCCAGGTTCTGTTTTACCGGTTTTGTAGGTATGAGTTTCCCATATTTTAAAGGAACTGCCGAATTTTTTATTAGAATTTTCATGCATGGGTAACTTCCGTGCTATAACCTAACGGTTATGGACCGGGACGTTACAGATTTAGATTTGGAGAACATTTGATTTTAACATTCATATGTGCACTTATAGAAACAACAGAAAAAAAAAGTATGCATAAACTATTATATATACTTTATTGATAATAAATAAGTGTCAATATATATTCGATATTGTATTTATGATTGTAAAAAAACATCATCTAAAGAGTTTTGATGATTACAAAAAAAATATTATCTAAAGATTTTCAATGATACTTATTAAATAGTATTATCTAAAAAGAATAGATGACGTATGAATATTAGTTATACTACTTAAACGTGTCACTAAAAAGTGTAGATGATGTGCGATACAATAATTGTAAAAAATATCATCCAAAGGGTTTTAATTAATGACATTTTTTAAAGAACATAGTGATATATGATACAATTAAATGATTTTTTAGAATAACGATTTCCCAATTTGGTGTAACTATTACAATATCTAATTTTGTGTTATATGCTAAAAATATCCCAAAAGACACAAAAGAGATTGGGACCAGCACGAAGGACAACCAATGCCACTGCCGACCCCTCGTGGTTGGCCAATGGTACTGTCGACTCCGGGAGGTCGGCCAATGCTACTGCCGACCCCCGGGGTCGGACAACGCCACTACCGACCCCCTGGGGTCGGCCAATGCCTCTACAGACACCTGGGGGTCGGCCAACGCCACTGCAGACCCTAGGGGTTGGCCAATGCCACTATCGACCCCCGGGCGGTCGGCTAACCTCACTGTCAACCCCCAGGAGTCGGCCAACGTCTCTGCCGACACCCCGGGGGTCGGCCACGCCTCTACCGACCCTCAAGGGGTCGGCCACGCCTCTCCCGACTCCCTAGGGGTCAGCCATGCCTCTTCCGACCCTCAGGAGGTCAGCCTCGTCATTTCCGGCCCCTCGAGGGTCAGCCTCGCCATTGAGGGGTCGGCCAAATGGAGGCCACAATCCCTAGGGGTCGGCAAAGTCCATTTCCGACCCCTCGGGGGTCGGCCTCGCCATTGCCTATCCCACAGGGGTCGACAAAATGGAGGCCACAACCCCCCGGGGTCGGCCAAGTTCATTTCTGACCCCCTGGGTCGGCTTAACAAGTCCGACTCCTCTGAGGGTCGGCAAAGGAAGGCCAGGACCCCCTCGGGGTAGGCCCTTGCAGCCTCACCCTTCTCGGGTCTGGCAACGAGTAGGTTAATCCGAGTGGATTGGCCGTGGAGGTTAGGACTCTCCGAAGAGTCGACCGAGTCCAAGTAACGTTTGGAGGCGTTGCACTCTGTTGCGTTGCCCGTTACAACAAGTAGGTCGACCCCATTGGGTCGATCGTGGAGGCCAAGACTCTCCGAAGGATTGACCGAGTCCATAATCAAGACCGTTACACCTCTAAAGAGTAATATCCAGAAGTTACGCTAGTATTCATACCCGGCTTAATGGCAGACGTTTCTAACGGCCGGCCATTATATCGCCATAAGTGAGCTGCAGCGGTTACAAGACCAACTGCTATAAAAGTCAAGTCATTTATCCCTTCCAAAGGGACGGATCCAAAGCTAAATACCCTTAAGCCATTCTTAGTGATTTAAACTATTCTCCCTAATTCCGTTTCTGACTTACGCATCGGAGGCCCTGCGGCTCACACCACATCGGTGTGCCCTAAATTTACTTTTTTGCAGGCTCTTTCGTCCTCAGCTAAATAAATCATTACTGTGGATATCCGTTGACCATTTTTCGACATAAACGGTTTGTTTTTTTTTATATTGATGAAAGATTTTCATTATTCCACCTCTTTTATCTTTCCATGTACAAATCAAATAGTGGATAGTTTAAAAAATAGAAAAATAATTGCATTCGTACCTCTGTGTGAGTAAAAATAATGAATAAGATAGTAGCGTAGTGATTGTTTTAATTATTACAACAAAAAAGGGTGATTATTTATGAGTCAATGTTCAATATTTCATATGTTGTCAAGAGAATGTACACTGATCCTTAAATAGAGGGAGAACGATGACTAGAGTTAGAAGAATGAACAAGAAAGAATATTGAAAGGAACGACATGTTGCAGAATAATAGAGGTTGTTTAAAGTCTACTGTGTAACGCCCGGGGTTAGGAGGGGTACATGGATGAACCGAGTCCACATCCAAATGAGAGGGATCTTGGGGATATAGTCCCATGGTTAAGGCATAAGAGAATTGATTTGTACTACCTATACCATCAAGGTGCACCTTCCTTTTCGGTGGCTCAATCGAAGGAACTTCACAGTTAAGCGTGCTTAGCTTGGAGTAGTCTTAGATAGGTGGCCTCCTAGGGGATTTTCCTAGGATGCATGTGAGTGAGGACAAAACATGCTAATTCTCTCTCGACTCGGTCGAATCTTCGGAGAGTCCTAACCTCCACGGCCAATCCACTCAAATTTACCTACTCGTTGCCGAACCCGAGAAAGGTGAGGCTGCAAGGGCCAACCTCGAGGGGCTCCCGACTCCTAGAGGAGTCAGACTTGTTTGGCCAACCCCCGGGGGTTGTGGCCTCTATTTGGCTGACCCCTGAGGGGTTGTGACCTCCATTTGGCTGACCCCCGGGGGGTCGGCGTTGGTTTCTTTGTCCTTCGTGCAGGTCCCAATATCTACCTAGTCTTTCGGGATATTTTTAGGTTTTAACACTCTAAATCATACAAACATTCAAATTTAGTCAAATAAATTTTCTTATTCTCTCCTTGTTGAAATAACTTGTCCATTTTTACAATAATAATTATGTTTAAGAAAATGAAGCTTTCTCATCATATTACATGTGAGATTTCAGCTTTAGTCCACTTGAGTTTGATGCTTTTTTTTCTCTGTAGATTGATTTAAATGTTTTATTTAATGTCTTTTTATGTTTCTTTTGTAACTTTGTCTAAGTTATGTTTTTTATGTTTTATTTTTTAAATATTTGTATGATATAGGTATTAATTAAATATAGGTTCAATTTTTGTATTTATATAAGGATGATCTCTTGAGAGTAAACTTATATCATCGTAACTTCTTTTTTTTTCCTTTTTTTTGTACTACAATTGTAAAAATATTTGAGCACACCATATTTTGTGATATACGATTTTCTACAATATTACAATATTTGTGTATCACCAAATTTTCTAATTTCAATAGAAACATATTAATCTTGTTTCACTCTTTCTTCTTTTTTTCTCTTTGTTAAATAAGCATTGAGACATTTATTTAATTTTTGGTTTCGCATGTTAGAATAGTTACACTAAATGGCACTGTTTTATGACATTGTCTTATGCTCAAAACGTAGTTGTTCTGCTAATTGTTCTTTTTCTTCTAGTGTATATACGTGTCATTTATTTATTTGCATTGTTGTAACAAATTCCTATCACATTATGTATCTAAAAATGCTAACCCTAGTGCTCAAATCTCTATGAGGACATTAGTAGAAACCAGACTTTTAGTGACGGGCATATGCCGACACTAAAGATATTTAGTGTCAGTCAAACGACCGTCATTAATACCGGTGTTATTAAAGACATTTAGTGACGGTCACTTTTGGTGACGGACAAAATCCGTCACCAAACATCTTTAGTGTCACACAGATAGGACCGACACTAAAGACATTTAGTTTCGATCATGACCGACATTAAAGCTCCTTTTGGTGTCGATTTAGACACCTTTAGTGTCGGTCAAAACCGACACCAAAGCCCTTTATTGGTGTCGGTTTTGACTGACACAAAAGACCTTTGGTGTCGGTTATTTATGTGTGACACTAAAGACTTTTAGTGATGGTTTTAAGTGTCCTACATTAAAAAGTACCTTTTTAATTTTTAAAAAACAGATTTTTATTGGTCACCACGTCGTATTCATGTGGGGCATCTTTTTCATTTAAAATTTTGGCTTTATTATAATACGTCAC
>JBBMEG010044358.1:0-18287 GCA_037832605.1 Cyclanthera cordifolia | reverse complement strand
TGGATTTACACCATCTGTTGATAAGGCTAGACGAAGATTCCTCGATTCTAAACTAAATTCGGGTCATCTTTCGTCTACTTGTTTTCATGAGAGTGTATCGACTGTATGTCTTAAATTCCCATTGACCTGCCGGTCAGTAGCATGCCACGTCAATATTTTTGAAGTTTCTTTACTTCGAAACATTCATTCAAATTTTGGAATGGGAGAGAAATACCACATGACTTTTACTCGAATATTTTTACCCCCACTTGCACATTCTTCAGAACTTTCCATCTTGATGTTCCACATACAAACAACACGCATTGATGCATGCATGAATCTTTTCATAATTCATTCCTAATGTACTTAAAATCTTCTTAGCATATTAGGTATATATCGGAATTTCATTAGGACAAGGCAATAGAATGCACAATAGTTCTAACAACTCTTTGAAACTCTTATCGCTCCATCCAAACTTTGCTTTCAAATTATAAAGATTAATAAATGCAGATATCTTAGTAAAATTATTACAATTTTGGTATAATGGTTTCTTGGAATCCTCTAATGATTGCTCATATATTTGCGATTTGTCGTTAAAATAATCGTGTGCAGCCTGAAACATTCGTATTTGGTCATCCAAATCATTATCTATAATTTGATCGATTCGAACACTTTCAATATTGCTTCTTTTCCTCGATATAGATTCTCCATGTCAAATCCATGTGTCATAACTTTGATCGATACCATTTTCAAATAAATGGTCTCTTACTACATTCACATTTTGGTACTTGACATTTACACATTTCAAAATGGACAACAAACAACATTTTACCTTTTGGAATGTTGTAACGCATTTTCTATAAAAGTCTCAACTTCTAAACTATATTCTTGCGACATTCGATCCCTAAGCATCCACAACTTATCCATATCTCAACTAAAAGTATACCTACCCATACGGTAAAAATCCAAACTCACAAATTTTTAAGACACTACTTTAAGGCATTACTTTAAAATTCAAAAAATTAGTCACTACTTTAAAATTCAAAAAAATAGTCACTACTTTAAAATTCAAAAAATTAGCCACTACTTTAAAATTCAAAAAATTAGTCATTACTTATAAAACAAATCTAACATAGAAAACTATTTAAAACATATAACTAAACCCACAAACAAATTCCTAAAAAATTGCATTCCTACATTTGAAATGTAGGAGGTGGAAGAGAAGAGTCCGAATTCGTTCAACAAGTTGTAAAAAGAGATGAAAATGAGAAGGAAAAGCAAAATAGTGAAGAGTTTTTGGAGGTTTTGAGAAATAGGAAGAGTTTTGGGAGGTTTTGAGAGGATTTCAGCCACATGTTAAGTTAAAAGAGAGGGAAGAAGAAGAAGAAGAGGCGTTTTTGGGAAGAAGAAGATTCGGCCACAAGTAAAGAGAAAAGAGAGGGAAGAAGAAGAGAAGAAGAGCTTTGAGGCTAAAGGTAAAAAGGATAAAAGAGAGAGGAGAACAAAGCTAAAGAGAAAAAAAAATGAAACTAAAGCGACGTCTGCGAAAAAATTAGAAGAAAAGAATAGGGTTTTGGTGTCGGTCCGACAGATATCAAAAAACAGAAAAATGGCTTTTACTGTCGGTTAAACCAATTGTCTGTTTTTGGGGCCAGTTTTAACTTTTGGTGTCGGTCCGACCGACACCAAAAATAACGATTATTAAAGGTGTGGTGTTGGTCACATTTGGTGTCAGTCTGACCGACACCAATTTGTCGACACCAAAATAGACAAACACCGTATATTCGTCTTTTCAAATTTAATTCAAATTACTCGTCACTTATTCATTCTTTTATTGTAGTGAGATTTTTGTAGAGAAAAAGCTTTTCGGTTTCAAGGTTTGCACGGAATGCAAAGAAGACCATTGATGAGCTGAATAATGACCTAAAAGTACATTTTTGTCCTTTTATAGCTACAAAAAGTTACTAATAATTACCAAATTGCCACTAAACCCTAAAATAACCAAAATACCCTTAATTTATAAATTCCAAATTTACCCCTCTCGGAATATGACTTATTTATGCTCTCCAAAGGCAAAAGTAATTTAGAATTAAATCTTGGGAGTCTCGATGAGACAAAAAAGTAACCTTTTAGTTAGGGAATGAATTCACGTGATGTGTCAATATTTCTTTTCGAAATCTTTTGTTCTCGAAACTTTCCTAAGCTAGGAATAACTCTGTATAACGAGAACACATATCTTTCGTTCGTTCCTAAGTAGCCTTCTCAATTGACTAGCTTCTTCAAATAACTTTGATCAAATTGATTTCTCGGTTTCTCAAAACCTTTTTGTCTCTAGCAAAAATTTGAATATGATTATCTTCAAAGCTCAAATCCTCATTCAACTGCAATGGCATGATAGATAACATGCATAGATTCGTGCACATAGTTTCTGAGCATCGAAACAGGAAACACATTGTGAAGACTCAGGTTTTTAAAGAATAAAACCAAAAATCTTACTTAACTCCAAATGCATAAAAAACAGTTAAAAAAATCAATTTAACGGATAAACCAAAGTGCATTAAATGAAAACGATTTTTCTGTGGGATCCCAAATCATTTAAGTAAGCAATAAATTTCACTTATACAAAAATTTGCGGAAATCAAAACATGCTAGGACTTTTCCTAGACTCTAGCGCAATGTCCCTCATAGTCAAACAATAGTCTTCTCAACATCCTAGTCCAAGTAATTGGAGGAAATCCACAATGAAAAGATGAGTCGCAAAACTCATTAAAGGGCCCAAACTCAGGGTTCAACATGTATATAGTCAAAAGAGCATATCACATAATACAATACAAGCTAGAAAATAATAATAAGTAATCAATGTCAAAACTAGAGAAGTCTATCAGGTTAAACTGTAAATCAAAAAATACTCTTCACGAAGTCCTTCGACTCTGGAAAATCTTGGTAACCAATGCTAGTGTGAGAGCATCTCGGTGAGCCGAAGCAATCTGGTTGCCGCCAGATCTCAATCACTCCCGCGAGAGGTAGTATATGCACCTTCCGCAGCGGGATCACCCACACCCTCACTCCTAAACACGACTTCTGGGAAAAGTCAAGCGAACTCTGATAGGTATGGCTAACCGGGTGGCCACTCAATCCTTGACACTACCACGATCAGAAATATTGTCCCCTCACGCGGCACTTGACAAATCCCCTACCCGAGTCTAATAGCTAAGACACGTTTGACCAAACCGTAGCTCGTGCTCTTAAAGAAATATCGTCCCCTTTGGAACATCTCAAAAACTCTGATTCCCTTTGGAACATCTCAAAAACTCGGGTTCTGTTTGAAATATCTAAATAACTCGGGTTTCCTTTGGAACATTAAAATAACCAGTCCCATTGAAACATTATTATAAATCAAATATAGTTAGATCTCTTTGGAACATTCCAATCCAACACATATATATATAAACATATATATATATACATATATATATACACACACATATATATACATATATATATACACACACATATATATACATATATATATATACACACATATATATATATACATATACATATATATATATCACAATAAATAAAGCAATGTTAGGCTAGTTCACTGTATAACATCACGGCCTAACAAGCATCAACAATTACTCGAAATAACATAATACGTACAAGTACACCCAAATCATATTCACGTAATAGATATCATAGAAACACCATAATCAACAAGATAACAACAAGCTCAATCAACATGCATACATGTTATTACACTAGAGACCACGAGAATGGGTAATGTTCCTTACCTAGCCGAAATTCCCAAATGAGCTCCTTAGCTCCAAAACCCTTGAACTGCAAAGGTTGACACTTAAAAATAGCCCTAACAAATAAACGGGTTAGAATTAGCACTTACGAAACTGACTTAGGACGACGAAATCATTCAAGAGACCACACTTTCAAAAAATGGGTTCTCGGGTCTCGGGACCCGGTCAAAGCTGATCAAGAAAGGGCTCAATAACTCATGCCCAAATGAAATTAATCAAGATTTAAGTTTTCACCCCCACCTGTCTCTTTAATACATAAGGCTTCAACATTTAAATGATGGCCAACAAAAATTGCAAAAACGTCTACCACAATAAATACGTTTACCAATCACAATAAATACGTTTACCAATCACAATAAATACGTTTACAGAAGGCTTCAACAAATCACAATAAAGAAAGCTTCTATCATCGCCAACAAAAATGGCAAAAATGCCTATTGTTAAATAAACCAAGTTTAGTCAGAATGCACAGTAGAATTCTTTCTAATATCAACAATAGCCCAAAAATAAAACTCATTAGTGAAATCTCAACCAATCACAACTGAGATCTAAAATCATGTGCCAAAAATCAATAAATCATCAGTTTAGCATACAAAAAATTACCTAGAGAGAACTCTCACCGCTTGGTCACGATCAATGAACGTGGAGGAAGAACGGGGGAGAGAAAACGTGGAGGAGCAACAGTTGATTGATAAGGGAGAGAAAAAGGCTTAATATTTCTTTAATAATAATTTGATACCGGCCGTATTTGATTGGAATGCGATTAATCTAATTTAATCTATAAATACTTCTATTTAATTAATTTTACAACTCTTATTAATAACCAATGCAGTTTTTAACAACTACTTAATTTATTTTAAATTAGAAATTTTGATTTGAAGTTTGAAAACTTCGGGTTGTTACACACATCGTGCACACCGGACATGAATAGAGATAAGGCCAAACCATACACAACTTCTCCAATCCTCTCAAGGATCTTAAAGGGTCTAACAAATCTTGAATTAAGCTTTCTCTTAGTTCCAAATCTCAAAACACCCTACATGTGTGATACCTTGAGGAATATGCAATTCCAACTTAAAACTCTAATTCTTGGCGTGTAACATCCATATAACTTTTCTGTCGACTTTGAGCTATAAGGATTCTAGCACAGATCTTTTGCACTACGTCATTAGTCAACTCTTACAGCTCAAGACCCAATAGTTTTTCTTCTTTTAACTCCTCCCAGAACGAAGACGCTGCAATGCCTGCCATGTAGAGCTTCAAATGGAGTCATCTCAATGATTGACTCATAACTGTTATTGGAGGCAAACTCCACCATATATAATCACTTTTCCTAACTGTTGGGAATCATGTGCAGCGAATAGTAATATATTTTTTTAATATTAATTCATCTATATTAATCCAATTAATCTACATGCCAAATTTCTAGGTGATTGACATGTTGTAAAATAAAGACTCACATTGGTTGACGCCTTTGATCATTTCTAGCTAGTCTTTATGTTGAGAAGGATTATGATCAGATTCCATGAACCTTCCTTGATTGGTCTTCTCTAATCTTTCAGGCTATGACTTCTTTTCTACACTAAATTCTTGTTGGGAAACCTTTTAGAGAAGGGGCTTGGAACTTTTACTTAGGAGGAAAAAGAGAGCTCTACTTCAGAGAAGTTTCTATTTGAGAATTGAGTTTCTCTAAACTGAATGAGATGAGAATGAAGACCTCTCATGCCTTCTATTTATAATAGAGGAATTGATACTTTAAATTAAGAGAATACAATATATTTCAATATCCAATATTAAAGATATTGGAAAAAAATAATGATTTTCCCCTCTTATTAAAAATAGGAATTCAAAAATTTCATCCCCTCCCAAATTTTCCTTTTCCAAATTAGGGGAGGGAATTTTCGAATTCCTCAATATATCTCATACATTATTTTATTTAATTTTAATTTGTATTTATCCAATAAATTTCAATTTCATAATATGTCCAATATTTAAATAAATAAATTCCTTAAATTAATATATCCAATTTATTAATTTTCTACCTTAATAATTATTCAATAATTATTAATCCAATTACTATGTTAATAATATTCAATAATTATTATTCCTATTAATGTATCTATAATTATTAAACATACTATCCCAATATATTATTAACAATTCTCAATTTAATAATTATTCAATTATTAAATTAAAATGTCCAACATATTAGAAGTTGATTTCTCTAAATAATTATCAAATAATTATTTATAATTAATTTTTTATCTTTAATATTTATCCAATAAATATTAAATTAATATATCAAATATATTAATAAATTAACTTTAACCATTAAATTGAACACTTCTATTAAATTTGTACCACATAATTAACTTGTGAATTTGAACACTTCAAATTCACTCTCTAATAAAACTATGTACCAGAAATTATGAACTAGCTCGGAGACTATTTGACATATGGTTGAAAGCTACAACAAATTTGGATCTATTCTCTTCTCCTTAACATAAGGTATGTGATGAACTCTTTCGCACTCTAGGACGAGTTTTGTCCACGAATAATCATCTGTCATGTGATCCTTTATGAGCTTGTTCGTAATCCATAGCTAGGAAAAAAGATATGTTTTTTCCTTATGGCTACATCTTTCTCCTCAAACACTCTTAATTCCTCTAATGAACTAATTGTTTATAGACCCACTATAAACCAGTGTTTTCTCGGGTCAATGAGTGGCGAGTACCCTTTGTTTAAGCCATAGAATCAGCTCTTAAGAAAACAACTCTACATTTTTCACAATGTCAGAGAAAATGTAACAGCCCGATATTTTGATTTATAATAGAAATTAAAGTTATTATTTTATTTCAGGAAATTCGGGAAGTTAATGACTATTGTACCCTTAGGGTTTTGATTTTAGTCTTAAGGAAACAAGGGGCAAAAAGGACTTTTCAGGAATTTCGAGTCAAAATAGGAGATTTGGGTAAACAGGGGTATTTTTGTAATTTTGTCAATAAAGGACAAAATAGGGAAAGTGACAAAATAGGCTAGAAGACAAAAAGGTTTAGGAAACCGTAATCATTGGGTTATAAATACCCAATGATTGCACAGATTTTAGAGCCCCAATCATAAAGCCATGAATTCGTAATCATTGCCCTTAGAGAAGCCACCGCGGATTTCCATGTAGAGCCGCCGCCTCCAATTGTCGCTTCGCCGTTCGTCGCGCCAGAAGCCCCTCTGCCAGCCGATCACCGTGCACCGCGCTGAAGAACAATCGGCTTTTGCCGTTTTGTTCTCTAACGAAGCACGCCGCGTGTCGCATAGTGAGTTGCCAACCGCATCTTCGGCTTTTGTCTTCTAGCACCGAGCCTGCTACCGTACCCGAGCCTAGCTGACGCCCAATCCACGCCGAGACGTGTGCGCCGAGATGTGTGCCACGCCCAAGCCACTTCTGAGCCTGTTTCCAGACGCGCTCCACGCGCCGGTGAGCTCTAGCCCACGCGCCGCCGCCGTCGTCTCTGGTGATCGAAAAAACCCGAACTTCGTCCTTAAGGTAAATCCCATGTCTTGAGTCTATTTTTTGGGGTTTTAAGGCCTAGTTCTCCTGTACGACCCATGTCCCGAGAACTTTGTCCTGTACGACCCCTTTTAGGTGGAGATTGGTTAGGGGAGTCTTCCATCGAGTTCCAAGGGCCATTTCGAGCGGTTTTTGGCTAAGGTAAAGGACTGTTTCCTCGGCATAGGGTCGTTGTGGGTAATCTTGAGCACGTATTTAATTGGTTTAGCACTGAACGACGTATTTTACTATGAATGTGTGTTTTTGAAGTTTAGGATGCTTTATATGTTGTGCTTAGTTCGTTCTAGCATGTTTTCCTAGTATGTTGTGATTGTTGTTTGCTTCCTGTGTTCAACATAGTGTTTCTAAGACTGTTGTATTATGCCTAGGGTCGGTTTCCTGATATTTAGGTTGTCATGTTAGTTAAGATTCAAGGTTCTGTCTTGGATGTTGCTTTCTGTTTAAGGGGATAGTTCCTACGTGTTTAATCATAAGTTTTACTGTGTTAGTTACGTGTTGGCTGTCCCAACGGCGGCCGAGCGTGTCAACCAAGTAGTGTGTTATGAGTTAGGAGTTCCAAAGGGACCGTTCAGTTTAATCGAGTTAAAGGTCTCAAAGGGGACAAGGTTTTAGGGGTTTAGTTCAGGTGCAGGGCGTTGGGGAAGATATTCCTACTTCGCGATAGTGTCAGGGATTGAAGGGCCACCCGATTAGCCATACCTACCCAGAGTTCGCCTGACTTTTCTCAGGTGTCGTGCTAGGAGTGTGAGTCGGGAGATATCCCATAGCGGAACGTCTTAGATCTACCCTTTCATGCGAGTGTTCGAAGTCTAGCGGCAACCAGGTTGTTTCGGCTCACCGAGGTGCTCTCACACTAGAATAGGGTACCAAGTTTAAGATAAAGAACTGAGAAAGAGATTTGATAAAGAACGAGTTTGTGATACAATTATGAGTTTCGTGGTTGAGTTAAAGATTTAGATAGAACTATGGCTTAGGACATTTATGTAATCATGTTACTTTGTGTTTCACTGATTATTTATGTGTTCTTGTTAGATCCCGTGCTGGGATCCCTTACTGAGTTTTCACGAACTCACCCTTTCCTTTGTGGAATCTTTCCAGGTACTTACAGGTGGACCGGGATGGCTGAGCTAAAGCTGATGTGACCATGGGCAAGCTGGGTTAGGGTCTTACAGTTGGTTTTAAGTTTGCATTCAAAGTTTATTGTTTATTTGTTGTTTAAAGCATGAATTGATTGGAGGCATGTTTGGCATAGGTTTTACTGATGTTTTATCGTTTTATGGGTACACTTAAACTTCACTTATGATTTATTTAAGTAATTTCATAAAATACAAATGATATTTAGCATGTCTCCATGAGTTTAATAAATATTTATTCATGCATTAGAGAGTAAGGCCACGGGTTTGACTCCGTGTTGGGTCGGGTCTTTACAGAAAATATGAATTATTTCTTGTGACATTGCATTCTAAGTCACTCACTATGACAATCCCCAACGTGGGAGGCTTATTGACTCAATGTTGTTTGGCTGGTCTTACCCATTCACAACACAAGATGCTTTCTTACAGTTAGAGTTTGTAACCACTAAGAATTAATTTAACATCGACATATGATCATTTGAGTGAAGTAGCTGATGCAAGTCTATAACGTAATTACTAGCTCGATCATAAAACTTCTCGTTCCGTCTTATGCAAAACTTCTTTATGCATAAACACCCTACTCACACGTCTCACATTAACAATTAGGATTAGGTCATTCGCAACTCTTATAGAGTAGGCTAAATAAATAGTGTAACGAAGACTTAAACGCCTTTTCCTTAGTCCATATATTGTAGAAACTTTAGGTTATTGATTTGGAGCTTGAACCACGTGTATGTCTCACATAATTGTCTAAATGTACATTTAAATTGCCATGAGCATATCATCATTGATCCATTTAATGAGAAATTTAAGAAAATGATAACCTTTATTGATAACTGAACTATCGCATTAAATGTCTAACATTAAATGCTTGTTATAATATACAAACTACTAGGCCTTTGAGGCACAACCACTAACACTAATTACCAGGGAAGTCAAGCCAACAGGCCCTCAACATGTCCTCAAGAATCTGGTTAGCGGCCCTGTCGGTTTGAACATTGGTATGTGGGTGAAAAAAGTATTTAACTGACAAAGAGTTCAAAGGCCTTCTTGAAGGCTCTTTTAGAAGTGCGAAGTGAACTAGGTGTCCCTATCTAAGACGATGCTAACAGGAATTCCATGATACCATATAATCTCCTCTAGATGCAACTATGTCTATATCTCAACAGAGTAATCCAGCATCCATGGAATAAAACGGGCGCACTTAGTAAACCTATAAACAATTACTCATGTCACGGTGAAACCTTTTAGTGTCTTAGAGAGTCCTGTTATAAAATCCATAGGAATGACCTCCCATTTCCACTATAGAACATTCACGGGTTGCAATAGCCCTCTTGGCTTTTGCCTTTGATGCCTTTACTTGATGACAAGTCTAGCATTTGCTAACAATGCTATGTCTCTCTTTATATTATTCCATCATAAACTCTATTTAAGATCCTGATACATCTTGGAACCTTTTGGGTGCCAAGTAAATGGTGAACTGTGGCCATCTGTAGGGACCACTAATCTCTGTCTGAATTGCAACCCACCATCAGATGCAACTAACCAGTCATTACTTTTCTCGACCGGTGCCCTATGAAACAAAACCGTCAACCTAGGGTCTCTCTACTAACCCTCTACAATTCATTGTCTCAATGAAGACTGAATCGTCACTCGAGCTAACCGCGTTGTAGCTTCTAAACAAGCACAATTCCAGCCCTATCTAACTCTCTCTGTAGAGGAGTCTAAGTGACAAACAATGATTTCACATTCATAATCTTTTACCAATTCTAACCAGCCGTGTTGCCTCATATTCAGTTCTTTCTAGGTGAAGAAATACTTCAAACTTTTATGCTTAGTGAAATTCTAGATATATATCCTCCGATTTTTGCTCCGGATTCTTAAGCTAGCTAGAATCATAAGCTATAACCTTTTCTCTTTGCATCAGAACGCCTTCAAGAACGCTCTTTGAGGCGTCACAATATATAACAACAACTAACCCTTCCAGAACCAATAATATGGGAGCAGTTGTCAAACACTTTTTCAACTCCTTGAAACATCTTTCACACTTCTCGCTCATAAGCCTGTCAATTTTGAAAAATTTGCCACAAAGTGCTTGCAATATCTAACCCTAGAAAGCTTCTCACTTCTGCAACTGAAGTAGGGCTGGTCCAATTACTCATTGCTTCAACCTTTAAAGGACTCATATATATGCTCTTTCTTGAAACAACATGTTTCAGAAAAGAACCTTTATTCAACCAAAACTCACACATAAAAATTTTGCACAAAACTAGTTTTCTCTAAGTGCAGAAAAAAATCTTCTCAAATGTTCATCATGCATAGTTTTATTTTTAGAGTAAATAAAGATGTCATTAATGAACACGTTCACAAATTTGTCCAAGAACTTATTGACCACTCTATCCATCATGTCTATAAATGTTGCAGGTGTATTGGTTAAGCCAAAGAACATCACCACAAGCTTATGGTGTCCATATTGGGATATGAATGCTTTCTTAAGAATATCGTCCTTTTTTATTCTCTATTGGTCTATCTTGGGGAACATTGAAGCTCCTTGAAGCTGGTCAAACAAGTCACCAATTTTAGGCAACAAATATTTGTTCTTCACTATCACTTTGTTCAGCTCCCGGTAATTAATACACAAAACCATCGAACTATCTTTCTTCTTAACGAAGAACAATACTAAAGCTCATCAAGGAGACAAACTGGGTTTAGTGAACCCATTGTCAATCAACTCTTGCTACTGGAATTTTAGTTATTTCAACTCTGCTAGGGCCATTCTATAAGGCATTTTAGAGATAGGGATAGTTCCAGACTCCAACTCGATATAAAATCAATTGCCCTAGACGACAGCAACCCTAACAACTCGTGTAGAAACACGTAAGCAATTTCTCTGACTACCGATACTACATCAATTGGTAACTTGGTTTTCTCTTTACCGAAGATTGATGCTAAGTAACCACACGCTCTAGTGGACAATAATCTACTAACCTTTAAGGCAGAACCGATCACTAAGCATCCCCTAGACTTTCGTTCTCTGAACCTGAAACTAGATCTTGATGGTGGACTAAAAAAGACTTCCTTCTGACAAAAATCAGTTACAACATGGTTCTCCGACAACCATTCCATACGAAGAATCACATTAAACTCACTCATAGGTAAGACTATGAGTATAACATCTAATATATGTTCATCATTAACCTGCTTATAGACCTTGAACTTATCAGAAGCCATCATGCTCACTCTAGCTGGAATGGCTACTACTAACTTGAACTCCAAGGGTTCTAACTCAAGTCAAGCAGATAATACATAGCAAGCAGATATAAACGAGTGAAATGATCCATAATCAAAAGAAAACCCAAGAAAAAGTGTCCAAAAATAGGTAAAGTACATGTGACAGCATTGGCTGTGGCATAGACTCTGGCTCATGTGTGTGCTAACCGAGCTGCATGTTTCTTTGCTACTAGAGGAGCTTCTTGCGCCTTCTACTGCTCTTATAAACATCGTTCTTGGCAAAGTGGCCCTCCTTGCCACATTTGTAAAAGGTTCTGTGTCTAGAATCATATTTGCCCTTGTGTCTTTTTCTGCATTACTTTCAATCCTTTAAGGTCTTACTGCCCTAGACAGCCGATGATTGGATATGTGATGTTATTGCTTAGGTCGATAATTGTACTGCTGTTTTAGATTTATAATTGTGTTGATCACGTTTGTAACTGCCCTACTCAAATTTATGGTTATCATACACTAGCCTCTTACTCTTGTATTTATCATATTTGTGAATGTAGGGATGCTTGTGGCTGAATTCCTCATGCCCAAATGACGTGATGGACTCAAATTTCTTCTTGAAACCCTGATTGGCTACATATGGGACAAAAACAAAGTCTTTGCATTGAACTTCTTATCCTAACTCCTGGCTAATAACACACAAGCCTTGAAAGTCGTGAGCTTTTTAGCTTAAACATCTTCCTGTATCTCTGGGTGTAGACTATTCACAAAGTACCTGATCTTCTGTTTTTCAGTCGTGATAAACTCTTTATCAAAGTGAGCCAACTAATTGAATCTTCTATCTTAAACAATAATGTCTCTATTCTGCTGAATGTTTATGAATTGGGTAATACGCTCTTATCGATCAGCCTTGTTGAAGTACATCTCCAAAAACATCGCTTTGAGCTCCTTCCAAGTTAAAGACAATTTAGTAGGCGACCTTCTCTTAATCTTCTACATATGCCACTCCTTGGCTTTTCATTGGAAGACAAAAACTATACATCTCACCATCTAGTGCAAAGGATAGTCCTTGTTATGGAAAATAAACTTAATGTGTGACAGCTAGGTCTCTGCCACCAACAGGTCCACATATGACCCATCAAACTCCATATGGGCAAACTTCTTATGTTCTTAATGATCTTGGTGTTGATAGAAACACCCTTACAAGTTCCTTCTTCTTCCTAACCAACTAGAGTCAGAGTTGATGTTTAAGCGGTTACTACAGTTACCGCAATTGCATCGAGCATTACAATAGTCTATTCCATGTACTGTGTAGGGACAACTGAAGCAAAACTTATCTCTTGGCCTTCTCATTGAGGGGTTGTCTGAATTGCAAGTATAACCCCTTAGATAGCTCCATGAATAATCAATTGAATGACTCTTAAGGCCTTCACACTCTATCTTGAGACTGCTAGGGTTGTTTGATACACTTGATTGTCATCCTAGTCCTTTTAGAAACAACCAATAATCCAGCTCCTTGGCCTGTCCTACTAGCAGAACTACAGGTAACGTGCTGAGACACACAAAGAAATGGCTTAAACATTAAACCTTAAAATTTAAGCTTTTTTTTTAATTGTATAACTAATATTATATAAATGAAAGTTCACATGCTATCGACTTTTACTCATCTATTTTTTATAATCTCTTCATGTACTTTTCTTTTATTCCCTACAAAATTTTATTTTTAACTAAACCTTCTTAACAACTTCAAAACTATCATTAGTCCAACCAAATAATATTTTTACCTTATTTTACTAACAATCATTATCAATCTTATGAATTGGAATATATGTGCTCTTTATTTTATTATTTACTTTTTAAAAATATTTTCAAAATTAAAACAAAAAGAAGTTAAGAAATCCTCGTCTTATTTAACTTGAAAATAAGATTCATTTCTGTAAGAAAGATTTCATACTCTGATTATGGAACAAAATTCAAATAATTTTATAAATTTTGAAAATATGTTTTTAGTTACTCTAATATGTATAGTTTTAAATTTTATATAAGTTAATATATATCATTATTGACATAATAAATAAATTATAACTATTTTAACAAATTTATATTCGAAAATATAAAAATAATTATTTAAAAAAAATTAACCACTTGCATCGGACGTTACAATTTTCAAGTAGAAATTAAATGACAGTAGACCGAAATAAGTAAACTAAACAGAATTATGCTTAGTATTGCAACAATAAAAACTATTGATTCAATGATAATGATAAAATCGATTAGAATAGAAAACTTAGGATTCAAATTGCTAAAGTTAGAAGGGTTGGTAAGAAGTAAATTATTGTTATACACTCTGCCTCTCTCGATACTCTACATTTTAAATCAGTATTGAGTCAACAGTATTAATAGCAAAATATTACAGACTAATGATTACTGATCGTGTACTAACTTCTAACTTTATTAACTCTAATGAATGACCCATTACAATGCTACACACACATTATAAGTCGCATTACGCAAGTATATGTAGTCAACAATAGCAATGATAAGTATATTTATATCTTTTCCATAGAAAAAATAAATTATTAACTCACAATCAAAAGGTATAAATTTAAGAGTCAATCGAAAGTTGAGGAAGTTTAGTTGATTATTATTTTAATTCAGTTCTAAAAATAAATGTAGTTAATGGAATTGCTTAGGTTAAGTTCTGGAATGCATCGCATGAGGGAGAATTATGGTAGGATGGATGCTTGACACTTACTAATGCTAAGGCTTTCTCTCGAATATCTTCATATAAGTGAACTTAGTAATGCGTGTGCCAAAGTGGGTTGATTATCTCTTACCTCTCCCTAAACAACTAAGAGATTTTTAAGTTGACCTAATGATTGTAATTAGTGGTTCTCTCAATGCTTTCTCTCTTGAGGCGAACGTTAACCAATACGAATAAATTGCAACCATCATAATTAGCATTGCATCTTCTTCATCCTAACTGCATAACTTCTATTAATATTTCTGATGAATCCATTTAGCCTAAATAAACATGGGTAGAAAAAAAAATCACTTAGACAATGCAGAAATATTTTATTAAACAAGACCTAACCCATAATTGTTATCACTGAAAAACATACAATCTGATAAGTAATGCTAAGGTGTCAAATCTAGATTTGGATTCCTACTATCACTTAGGGATTTTGATCTCTAGCATGGTCATCTCCTGAAAAGATTTATAGAATCAAGATTGATCTATATATATAGAAGGAAACACCAAGACGACATTCATAAAATCGCCCTATGTTTAGTGGATTGCATAATTATTTCGAGAGAATTTAACATTTGAAATATTCACATATTATTGCATTAACTCAATAAATATTATTGCATTATCATTTCGAGAAAATCGCCCTATGACATTCATAATTTAACATACTCACGTATTATTGCATTAAGTCAATAAATCACCCTTAAATCATATTCTAATATGAAATATCGACTTCAACAAAAACACATCTTAAACACAATATTTTAGTAAATAATATTCCAAAATCTTCTAAAGTTGGACGTCATTTTCTCAAAAACATCTTTATGAATAGCAAAATATAACTTTTATATTTGAGAGTAATCAGCTATCCATGAAATTAAGTCTGATATTGTTCGAGTGGAAGTAGAAGAAAGCACTCTGATAGATTCACTGGAAAAAAACGACAAAGGAGTTTGAGAAATAATAAGAACTCAAAATGATGCAATAAGTCGTTATTGAAGAGGTATGGGTGTTCGAGTCTTTTATCGAACAAGAGAAGATAGAAGAGGAATTTAAGTGTGAAGAAGAAGAAGAATCTCAAGAACTAGTCATGGTGGTCAAGAAAAAAAAAGAAGCTCTAAAAAAATGGAGCAAATAAAAAAATAAAGAGGTGAATGCCCCCTTAAACAAACAAAGGGAGTATGAAAGTAGATGAAGAGAAAAATTGTTCCATCAGGAACAAGGCTTTGGAGAAGAGTTAGGGGAATTCCCCCACAAATCTTGAAACAAATTGAATCATGAGGTTGGGGAAACTTTGCAACATAGCTGTAGAAGCATGCCCAGAATGGGTCAGAGAGCACTACTTACACCAAACAGTAAGAGATGAAAATTCCATTAGAGTGCAGCCTCATGAAAGAAATATTGTTGCTACTCTAAATTAATGTCGAGGCACAATGTCATAGAATGATGCTATAGCCATAGGTGAGCATTTACACCAATGTTTGGTAATCTTTTGAGCTGAAGAAGCATAGTGGATATCAACTGCTTGAGCTAAACGTATATAGACAACCTACTTAGTGCCTAAGGCACATGTCTAGCTATATTTTATAAAAAATACTTGAATGATTGAATGTAGTTGTTTTTTTGTTATGTTTTAGTTTAACTTTTTTTTTTTTGTTGATGATGTTGATTTTAATCCCCCCTCGCCAACTATCAAAATTTATCATTCTTCGCTTTTAATACGAAGAATTTGTTGAGATAAATTTCTGTCTAATATTCTCTAAACATTATGGAATCAAATAATGCTCAGAATAAGTCTAATAGTATGACCAGCATGCATGCTTTGCTTAAGCTTAACTAATTGGACAATCAAGCTAATTCTTAGCAAAAACTGTAATTAATAAGATTTCAAAAGCTAAAAAGTCCTTAACAAATATTAAGTCTTAGGCCTTAGTGAACTTTAAGTTTGGGAAAGTTATATATGCGCTTTGGTTGAGGACAATAAATATTTTAAGTTTTGGAGTACAGAAAAATTTACTAAACCATTAATCTATACAAAATAATAATAGTAATAATAAAGAGGCTTCTCTAAGGAAAAATAATTTTTTGAATAAAGTGGCTAGCAACCTAACCTATCTCTTACGCTCCAATGCTTACAGATTGCTCCATCAATGTGTTGATTCTTTTGCTTAGACGTGCTACTTTATGCTTAAGTCTACCGTTCTAAAAATTAATGAATTAGAATAAAGTAAGTAAGAGTGCAACTCTAATAGGAAGTTGAAAAATATCCTAGAATATATCGAAAGAATGTTGTAAAATGAGAGTATTCAAGCAATAACTTAAATAAACATAATGCTTATACAAACTTAAGACTAACATAAAGTTTAAGCAAATAGTAGAATAACTAAACAACATAGCCTTAGAAAGATGATAAATTGGAAATTCTAGTTTGAATAAGTTTGATCGAAAGAAAACTTAAGTCAAAACATAGTACGGTTTAGTAAAAAAACAAAGCAAAAATATTATTTACGCGAAAGGTCATAGAGCATAAAGTTGTGATGTCCTATCCCAACAAGTCCTACAATTGTAATAAATTAGAATTTTCTTGAAAAATGCTTAAGAATAATGATATAATCGCATAAATTTAGCATGAGAATGGAGCTTAATATTATTAAAAGAGCTTTTCCATAAAAAAAAAAAATGTAACTTTTACTACAAAAAGTTAGAACTGGGGAAATAAACAGAATTGATGCATGAATGTGTTAAATTATGCATTAGCTTTAGCTTATAAGGCATTATCTGTAACGTCTGCGATTAGAAGGAGACATGAATGAATCGAGTTCATATCTGAATGGAGAGATCTTGAGAGATATAATCACATGGTTAAGAAAGACTTAAAATAATTAATTTGTACAACCTATACGAACAAGGTGCACCTTGTTTTTCGGTGGGTCAATCGTAGGAACTTCAAAGCTAAGCGTGCTTAACTTGAAGTAGTCCTTGGTTGGTTTGACCTCCTAGGGATTTTCCTAGGATGAATGTGAGGAAAAAACATGCTGAAATAACTCATGTTAGTCTATAAAGATAGTCTTCACTCTTAGAAGCATTTTGAAGGCTGATAATTAACGTAGCCGGTTCGTAAGGGAATCAAAATGCTAGAGCTAGTCTAAATCCTGGAATGGAAAAGATTATAAATACCTAATTCATCAACAAACAAAAGAATTTTCAATTTGAAAAAGAAGAGTTTTTCAAAAATGTTGGAAGTGGAGAACATGGTAAATGATTTTAAAGCTTCATTCCTTTAACCTCGCAATTAAGAAGCTTGATGGCTGTGGGTTTTGATACTCACCACAATTTTACTGCTTTTACTTTTATTTACACTTTAACATTAGTTTCCTTAAGTTGTTTGGCATAATAGCTATTTTTCTATCATACAGTTGATTGTTTTAATGACAGTTTTCATTACTTGTTGTTGTTACTTTTATGTTAGAATAAGTTAATCTTCTTATGCGGAAGGATATGATGAATTATTTTTTAGTATAAAAACTTATGACAGGGGTATATTGAATTATAACATATATGTTAAAATTAATTTTGCACAAGTTCATTGATAGTGTTGCATTTTGTTCACTCTTGAGAGAGAGAGAGAGAGTCATGTTCATTTAGTCTATTTCAACATCTATAATAGGAGGCTATGTTAGATAATTTTATACATAACATGAATCTAAGACCTTGAATAACATGATTATCACTAGTTGTATTTGAATGTTAATGAGATTGAAATATACCTCCCGACATCGTGATGCAAGAATCTTTCAAATTCAACAAAGAATGTTGTTGATATT
>JBBMEG010044347.1:0-18291 GCA_037832605.1 Cyclanthera cordifolia | reverse complement strand
TAAGTGCAAAAAGGGCAAAAAAGTGATTGACATTATAATCATTTATGTTTAAAAAATCATTTGGATATCTTTGCAATGAAAACCAATTTGGGATGAAAATGTAATATTTATCTCCTACTTGAATATCATGTTAAATTCCCCACAAATAAAAGTGTATTAAAAAAAAAGAAAATAGACCCAAGACTTATTAAAAAGGTGGTTTTCCCTAATAAAAAATGGTGATTAAAAAAAATGAAATTCATGCATTACATTCTTAGTATAATCCAAAAGTCAAATGTTTGAAATCTCTTAACAAATATTATTTTGAGATCTTCTAACAAATTAATAAGTAATCAATTCGCTTAACCAAACACACCATTTGCCTTTAAATCCAAATATAAAAACAATTAGTTTTCTTATTTATATATTATATTATTATTATTTTCAAACTTAATTTACTATAAATCAGCTGGCCAACACAATGAACGTGCGGAGATGATAGTTATTGTTCACCCAATCCACTCATTCCACGTCATTTTTTTATTTTTTAATCGCTTGATTTTTTTTTTTTTTCAACAAATTAAAATTATCTTTCTTCACCAACAAAATAGGAAAGGAAGCCAAGAGATAAGTGTGTACGTCCAAAGACCATGTAGTTATATGTTCGAATCTTTATAATCTAAAAAAAATTTTTTTTTTTTTTTTTTTTTTTTGTAAATCGTGAGTGAGTTAAATACACGTAGATTTAACTTTAGATGTATGAACTAATTACTTACGTCATACGACATTAAAAAAAATATAAATAATTTTATTTGTCAACGATTATTAAAAATATTTTTTTGATTTTATCAAAATATAAAAATTAAGTTTTTATTTTTAAAAAATAGTTTTGTTCTTAAAATTTCTAATTAAAAAAAAAAAAGAAAAAAAGAAAAAAAACAAACTGTTGGCTGCTTTTCAATATATAGTTTGAATTTAGTTCCAAATTTACTTTAATTGGTAATAATAATTGTTCACATGCTAAAGAAAATTCTCTCTTTGCATTTATATATTAACAGAAAGAGAAAATTATAAAACTGGTGAGAAATTCATTTCCTTTTTTTTTTTTTTAATAACATTTCAACTTCTCAACTAACATCATATTTGAAGAAATTGAGGCTAACTGCAAATAATTTTTTTTAATGATAAGAATAATTTTGTTGAGGTTTAGTTTTTATGTTTCAAAATTAAATCTTTTTATTATTGATACTTTAATAATGTTCTTTTTTTATCTCTCTTTTTTTTTTTGTGTTTTTTAATTTATTTTTTTAATTGAATTACGTGAAAAGTACAATAATCAGTTTATTAATATATTGGAATTTAAAATTATTTTAGTCACCATTAGGTTATATATGTAATTTGTAAGGACCCAATCCAATCTAAAATATCAACCTAAGTCATCAAAACTAAATGCAATGTAAATAAGGACATTTTGGACATGCATAATCAAATACCGTTTTAAAATTTATAAATGAAATACAAACTTAGTTCAAACTCAAATCCATAAAAATACATAGTGTCGGGTACCACTAAGCGTTCAAAATATAAAACACGAGTCAGGATAATTAAAGTAACATGCCCAAAAATCTGTGCAGAAGAAATTTAATGAAATAAAGACTAAACATCATGCAGGGGTTCCATGGCCGTCCTTAGCTCGTCAATCACCCATCTCGGTATGATCATGCAGTACCTGTGGTAATCCATAATTGAAAGAGTGAGTTTGTGAAAACTCAGTAAGGATTTACCAACTCGAGGTAGTCATGCATCAGTCATTGCATCGACATATATGCATATCATCAATATGCTCATAGGGGTCAATAAAACTCGAAGCTCCTTAATGATATGGCGAGAACCATGTTCTTGACCTACACCACTTAGAGCGGTCTAGGGCCACGTACCCAAGACAAAACATTCACCATAGACCATAAATCTCATGGGCAATCTAGGTCGAGGGATCTGGCGAGTATAAAGACCTGCTAGTTATGGGACCACAAATCCCCACAGGCTACTACTCGTCGTGAGACGTGGAGTCCTCGCGCTCACCAAGGGCCACAAACCCAACCAAATGCTTAGAGAGGCGCCTAGGCTACTAGTTTGACTTAGCAAGAGTCGTGAGCCTGGTCGACCAACCATCCACGGAAGTACTGTGACCACGAATCTCACACAGAGAACGTGTTAGCCACAAACCATGCACGTCTATTTACTAGTATCCTCTATCCGGTCCTCATGACAAGTTTGGGTCCAAACGAGTCATCAAACCGTGTTTCAAACAAGTCTAGTCCACAGTTGAGACAGCGAAGCATATGCAAGAATGACTCTTACAATCAAACATACAATGGTTTAGCATATCCAGACATATAACAATTATACATGATTTCCCTAGACACGAGACTCACAATACGTATTGCATTATGTCAATGAAATTAATACAAGCATCAACAATACAAGACATGTCAAATCATACATATAGTGCTCACAGTACATGCTGCATGTTATCAATGTAATCAATACAAGCATCAAATTGTACAACGTATGTCAAATAATAAATATAAGTCAATACATTCAACCAGTGCATGAATTAAACCATAAGCCTCAAGTAGGAAATAAGGGTCTCTTACCTTCGCTAAAATCCTCAACTGATCCCTTAAAATCCAATTGAATCTCCTAGCACTCAAAAAACGATATTAAAAATTACAAGGGGAGATCTTTTTCCACCCTCAACAAAATAGTAGGGTGTTTGTGTGAGCTTTTGTAACCGAATTATTTTGAGTGTTTAGTAATAAAAAGTTTATTTGAAAGTTTTAATAGAGTGTTTAAAAATGGATTGTTATTAATTTTTGTTTGGATGAAAAGTGTTAGGGATGAATTAAAAAGTGTTGATTGTTTTTATATGATGTAACATTTATATTTATATATATATATTTTTTTTTTTTTTTGTTATTTCAAATTTCAAATTATTATTAATATTGAAGATTTTTTTTTTTTGCCTTTCTTGTTAAATAAAAGAAATAAAATATAATATGAATTCATAAATATTTTAAAATAATTGAAAATAAAAATATGTATTACTTTTATTTGAGTTTAATTTATAAAATCTATTTTTCAAATACGAACTTAATTATGGAGTTAATGTTACTTTAACATTACGAAATATATTTACAAAAGGTAAATTGCATTACGAAATTATCATTAATTAAAAATTACAAATTTTTTTTTTTAATTTATTTTTCAAAATATGATATTATATGAATGAGAATGAAGTTGAAAATTATATGTTCTAAAATTCAAATTTAGAGGAAAAAAGTTATGAAAAATGAATAAAATTATTTGAAAGAAAAAAAAAATTCAAATTCAATTTTTTTTTTTGTTTATAATAGTGTCTTTTTGTTCAAATTTATTCACGGTGTTTATTAAAATATAAATTAATTATTATTTACATAACCAAAAATAAAAATTTGAAATTAACGTTAATTCAATCTAACAAATTATATTTATAAAATGTGAATTGTATTATGAAATTATCATTAATTAAAAAATACAAAACCCTTATTTTAATGAAAATCTATTTTACAAAGAAAAACAAAAACTTAAATTGTTCTATAATTATTTGTTCATTTAAATTAAGAAATTGATTATAAAATATCATCGAATATGAAATAGATTATCAAATTATTATGAAATCTAATTTAATAAAACATGTTTTTAAAATATGAAATTACTTATAAAATTTTAAATTAAAAGATTTGTTTCTAAAATATGATATGAGTTAAAGGGGAGAACAAAAAAAAATTATTCAAACATAAATATGTTCATAAAAAAATTTATGGTAAAAAAGATTGAAAAATCAAAATTCCAAAAATAAAGATAAAAAGTTTCGAGAAATTCCCAAAAAAAAAAAAAAAATTAAAGGATGCCAAGTAACGTTTTTTTATCGCGCCACATGACACCCATTATGGTTAAACAAACGCTTGTTTTCAAGCGTTTGAAAAAAAAAAGGAAAACTGAGGAAAGTGGAGTGTTTGCTAAACGGTCCACCAATCTCATTTCACAAACAACTCTCAGGGATTCGAAACCGCCATGCCAAATGACCCAAAAGCCCTTAGTCTTGGCTAGAATCTCAAATATGCCACTCCATTGCGAAATTACTCAAATGCCCCTGATAAACCCAATTAATCTTTTTATGAAAATTGTGTGTTATTACACAATGATTTTGTTATCTCAACGACTAAAATGAACATTATTGAAACATCACGAGCTAAAAATTTTCAATTTTGAAACACAAGAGCTAAATATAAATTAGAACACAAACTTAAATACTATATATATTATGCTAAATGCATACTATTTTCGAAACTAAAAAGATAATAATGAATAAAATTGGATGGAAAAAAGAGGTTTATGAAAACACTAACTAAACAAATCATATTTGTAAAAGAAAAGAAATCACTTAATTGTTTTTGGGCAATTTTATGTAAATTTATATATCTATTTTCTTGATACCGGTGACGAGAATGTTGAGCTGGATTATCACTAAACAATGAAATCAACACACCAATGACGTTTCGATAATAAAACAAAGGCTAAGTTGTATTAATGATGGAAGGAGATTGGCTTGAGAAGATATAAGTTGCAATTACTTTAATTAAATACTTCTTATTTTGAGTTAAATGTTCTTCAACTAGGTAAGGCTAAGTTGTATTTAAAAATTATTATTACTTTTGGACCTTACTTTGAAAAACTTTGGGAAGATTTATTTTTTATTTTATTTTATGTCCTTAGGTTTCTCAGTTAATCACTACTATAAATTTGATATTTTATGACACTCAACTAACTTTAAAAATAAGAAGAAATTCGAAAAAAAAATGCTATAAAATCCAAAAAATGCGTTACTTTTTGCTTGAAAATATTAATATTTTTATTTTATCTATCATATTGGATTAAATCTTAATTTGTGCACTAAATATTTATTTGAAGCTTTAGTATTATAATACTAATGTGAGATTTTATCTCGAAATAATTAATTTGTAAGTTAACCAAATTATTAATATGTCAAAAGAGCATCAATTCAACTGTAAGCGAACGTGAAAGGATCAATGAGGTTACGAGTTCGAATTCCTCCACTCCAATTGTTAAAATCTTAAAAAAAAAAAAAAAATACAAAACAAATTTATTAATATGTAAATAAATGTTAACTAGGGTGACTAGACTAATTTTATATTTTTATATATTAAAAATGATTATTTTGTCCTTTACCTACATTTTTTTTTTAATAGCATAATAGATACAAAATAACTAAAATTTAATACCATTAAATTATTAATGATAAAAGATTTTAAAAGAACCTAATAAACTCAAAAATGAAGAAACTATAATTAATGTTCCTTTCCCAAAAACTTTTAAAAAACAAAAAAAAGTTTGATTATTTTTTTTTTTTCTTTGACGAGCTCACATATATTAAAAATAATCGTATTAATTGCAAATATGTTTTTCTTTTGTTACAACATTATTTAGTTCATTGTTATAAAGAAAATGTGTGTGTATATATATAATAATAATAATACGAACTAAATAGCTTATCATAAAGAAAAAGAATTAATCTTCGTATGCACTTTAATCGATCGCAGCTAAAGAGACCTTAAACTCCAACCTAGATACGTGATCACACAATCTCATGTAACCAATCTCAGACCTGTTGTGTGTTGTTAGACGTTTCGAGGCCAACTATTAAAAGCTCGACGATCGTGTAATGTCTCTAGTTTATATCAACAACTTTCATATAAAGCTCACATGAAGTGCCTTGTTATCAAAAGTGGGTGTCACCTAGAGTTTACCGTTCGTAATATCAACAGAAACTAGCCATGAAACACAACCGATGATTAGGGGTGTGACTTTGAACTTTTTGTAGCTAATATTGCACTTAACATGGACCCAACTTCGACCTGACCTCATAAACTAGACCCAACGTCACTCTCACAACTGCAAAGGATAGCAACACTCAAGATAAAAATGAAAGGCTATAGGTGCCATGAAATCTTTGGTAACACATACATTCACTACTTTAGAACCATATAATAATCCTTAAATCTTTCTAATGTTAGAGCAAAAGAATCACCACAAGCCTCCAACATTTAAATGGAACTTTATAAACTTTAAATAAACAAAGGATCTACCTAAGCGTAACACCTGAGTTTACGAGCGGTACATGAATGAATCGAGTTAACATCTGAATGAGAGGGTCCTTGTTGGGACAAACAAATTTAAAGAAATCGATTTGTATTACATATACAAACAAGGTGCACATTTCGTTTATGTGGCTTAATTGTTGGAACTTCGCAGTTAAGCGTACTTAACTTAGACTAGTCCTTGAGTTGGGTGACCTCCTAATAAATTTTCCTATAATGCATATAAGTGAGGACCAAAATATTGAAAGAACCGGTGTTGATTTGTGAAATAATTCACCCCCATTCCAAGTATTTGTGATTGAAAGTTGTTAATGCTAAAAAATGGTCAACTAGATCAACGATAAGATTTGTTTTTACCGGAAACGAGAAGCCTACAAAAAAGAACAAATTTAGGTGTGGTGTTGTGTGAGCCATATGGGCTCCGATGCCTAAATCAGATAGGTATTTTAGAGAGTACTTTGGAATTAAGAATAGCTTACAATGGTTGTTAGCGTAGTTCAACTTACATTGAAATGGAAAATGTTCTGACATCTTATAGCAGTCGGACGTGTAACCACTACAACTCACTTAATGGTGGCTTATGGTCAGCCGTTTTAAACATTCGCCATTATATCAAAAATAAATATCATTGTAAATCCTGCATGTTACCCTTAGAGGTGTAACGATCTTGACTTAGAGGTTACTTGGACTCGGTCAACCTTCGCATGTCCTCACCTCCATGGTCGACCCCTTGAGGGTGTGGCCATTTCGGTGTAACCTCTAGGCCACTACAGCTAATAGGTACAACTTTCTTAAATGTTACTTGGACTTGGTCGACTCGTCCACAAGAGAGTCCTAACCTTCATGACCAACCCTCCTGGGGTTGGCCCACTTGACTGATCTCCTTGGAGGTCGGCTTTGGTCTCAATCAACTCTTATTGGTCCTCACCTCCACGACTTACCCCTAAAAGAGGTTATGGCCCTTTCGGCATAATTCTTGGCCATTATCAAGGATTCTGTTGTCACTTTGGACTCGGTTGACTCATGGGGGTCAAGGCCTTCTCGTTGTAACTCCTGGTCATTGCTACCTTACGACGCGCCCTAAAGGTTACACTTGGACTTGGTCGACTCGTCAAAGAGAGAGATCTAACCTCCATGGCCAACCCTGTGGGTTTCTGCCTACTCGACTGATCTCCTTGGAGATCGGTTTTGGTCTCAGTCAACTCTTACAGGTCCTTATCTCAACAGCTCGACCATAAAAGAAGTCATGGCCCTCTCGACATAACTTTTGGTTGTTATCAACGGATCGAGTCGTCACTTGAACTCGAGCGACTAATGAAGGAGAGGTTTGACCTCCACGGCCGGCCCTTGGGGGTTAAAGCCTACTTTGGCTCACCCCAGGGGGTTTAAGCCTCCACTTGGCGACCCCTAGGGAGGCCGGAATGGTCTTGGTCATCCCCAGTGGGTGAAGGCCTCCATGGCGACCCCTTGTCCTTGGGGTTCGGAGTAGCTTTGGTTGCCTTCGAGAGGTTCTAGGCCTTGCCGAGTATCTTGATAAATATTTTACCTATAACAAAAGTCTATATTTAAATAATAAATAGTCTTATAGTAAAAAAAATATAAAAAGATTTTAACTCCTAAAAATAAAACTATAATGAGATGTTTGTCTAAGGAGTTGTGGAGCGGTTTCTTTTTTTATTTTAAGGATTCTAGAATGGAGCACACCTCTTGAACCCAAGTCTTCAACCAACTGCGTCACCCCCTTGGCGACAATTTAATGGTATTTTCTAAACATGTTTAATACATTAAACTTAATAATAGTTCAAATCAATTCCATTTTTTTAATCGTTTAACCATATGTTTGCTAGATAAAAGAAAAACAAAGTTTTATTAAAATATATTGTTTAATTGAATTATATAAATTATTTAAAATGTCAATATTATGTTTTGTAAATTTTTTTTTTTTTTTTTTATAATCTTCAATTTTTTACTCGATATCATATTTTTGAAAATATTATTGGTAATTTTGTTCATAAAGCTATTTATAATTTCCACAAAATTATTTATTTGAAAGAATAAATAAAAGGAAATGTCATTTTCCTAGAAATAAATGCGGAAACAAATAGAACAATTTGACACGTGTCACTAAACTAGAAGTCTATTCGTACGACTTTCTAAAAATAGTAAGATTTGTTCTGAAAAAATGGTAAGTTTCTTTCATATGATGAAGTTGATGGATGGTTCTCGTAGACCATTCAAAATAAAAAGTAAGTAAATTTATTCGATTTTATATTTTATTATTATTATTATTATTTCACGTCTACAAAATATATTAAAATTCTCACCAAACTTAGTAGAATTTTAATTCTCTTTTTTGTGACACATTTGATTGAAGTCTTCATAAAATTTTAATTAAAAGTATATTGTATAACAGAATAACAATAACTTTGGGGCTCTCATTCACATTTTCTCTAATTATTATTAAATTAAACAAAAATGCATTTAAATTTTTTTTATATATTCATATTCAAGTTTCTTTTTTCATTTTTAAGTTATAATTTTTATTCATTTCAATTTTTTTTCTTCTTCTTCTTCTAATTAATTATGAAAGAAAATAGAAAACTAATTTAATAATATAAGTACCATCTTGAGTAGAATAAGTATATAAAGAAGTCTGAATTTTGGACATTAATGTATTCTTCATGATCAAGATTCGATTTCTTCATCAAATAATAGTTAATTTTAACTTTAATAAAATATTCATCCTATTTATGGTTTATCTAAAAAAAACTTTAAAAAATTTATCAAGGAAATATTGTAATTTTTTATAATATAAAATATAAATATTATAAGAAAAGAAACGAGTATATATTACATAAACACACACACACACACACACATATATATATATATATATACATTTTTTTTTTTTTTTATTTTTTTTTTTTTTTACCAAATAAATTCCAATATAAAATGCAATGCTTTGTAATAAATTTGAATGATTGAGAAGAAGGGGTATCTAATTAGAGAATTTATCAACTTGATGTTGATGTTGATGTTGATGTTGATTTTATTTTATTTTTTTTTTTTTTTTTTTTTTGTATTTTTAAAACTTGATGAGATATGTAAGGGCAAAAACGACAATAATCTTTTAGTTTAAGACATTACAAAAAAAATGATGATATTTTTCAATTAAAATTAGGATTATAATTTAATAATTTCGATTTTAATCGGACAAATTTGTTTTCATAGTAGAAATTATTATGGTAATGAATCTTGTGAAGTGTAATCTGTATATATGGGCCTAAAGATAATGTCGTTGTGGTCCATTAGAAAATCTTGGCCCAATGCTTTAAGTTAATTGGGCTTATGAATATGGGCCTTTAGAGGAAAAAAAGGGAAATAGTAGAAAATAGCTATTTTTTGAGAAATAATTCAATAACTTAATTTCATTTTTTTTTCCTTTTTTTTTTCTTTTATTCTGGGAATGGAATGATTAAACTCTACTAAAATGAAAAGACAAAGCAAAATACATATCTTCTAAATTGAAATGGGTAAAAATCAATTATATTATCCTACACACAAATCATGTTTAAATATAAATATATATATATATATATATACGCGCGCGCGCATCATCATCGTATTGATCTAAAGTCGAACATTATTCCTTCTATTGATCAACCCATCTTCATTGTTCATCCATCGATCATAATTCTATCCTCTATCGTAAGTGTATTTTCATCCGGTTGTTTTCTGAAAAATCGCACCTAGTCATCATTCATCTTTTTTTATTGATGATGAAGATCTTCAACCTCAGTCAATTTTAGATTTTGAAGAGTTCTCAATAATGGAAGTCACGTCGATCAAAATTTCTATTAATGGTGATTGAAATGAGAAAGACATCTACTCAAATTATTAAAAAAAAGAATTCACATTGAAATCGATCATGGAACAACAATATCCTCACTTATGAAGTCAATTGTAGAAGATCTCGAACTTGACGTATCTTTTTAGAAAGATGAGATTGACAAAACCAAGACTATAATCATAATCGATGATATATATGTACAATGGATTACAATGATTTTACAAATGGTATATACTACGATGACTAAATTATATATATGCAGGCCAGGATGTATGACAAAGATTGGTCTATCTTCAAAAAAAACATGTATGATACTTATTAATTTATGTACAACAATATATGTATAGACATTAGGTGATTAAGTATAATATATGTAATAAAATATCTCACATGATTATTTAATTCTTATATGCTTCTCGTTGTATTCAAATCCTCATTATTCCAATCTCATATGTACATAATCATTAATAAATATTCGTAATAGCTCCATAATCATAAATAATTTTTTGTTGATCGTTTAAAAGAATCAAAATTAAATTAATATATTTTTTTTAAATATCAAATCGAATGATTTAATATTGTTCTAGAAAATCGAACCGATGTAATGGATGGATTTAGTTCAATTTCATCCATTTTTTTTATTTCTTTCCCCATAATATATACACACTGTCTCTCTATAGTTGTTGAATGAAATAAATAATTATTAAAGAACATAAGAACCGAACTTGTGTGGCCCACATCCACTACAAGTAGACTACTTTCATTGAGGACCAACAAATATATTGACTAATCTATTCGGAATTTTTTGTTATTTTTTAGATAATAACTTTTAGGAGTGAGTAATTAGATTCTCAATCAAATGAAAAAAAAAAAGAAAATAATAAATAAATTTCAAAATTAATAGAAAATATTTAATAAACTAACAAATTTTAAATGATTTATAAATGTAAATTCAATGAATATTGATTTAAAAACATTTATTTAATTATTGAAAAGATTAATCACACGTTGATTTCATTGTTTGGATGATGAATTGATAATTCTAAAAATATTAAATACATGTTTTATCATAAATACCTACTAATATCCATATTATATTAAATGCATTTGATTTATAAAAAATACTTCTAATACTTGTATTATATTAACTACTTCTTTTATAAAATATTTATATTGTATGAAATATTACATACTAATATATGATTTGATAAATATAATGTTAATACAAATCAATATTTTTATTAATATATTGTAATACAATATTGATACTCAATTTGTAACGCTTCAAAAGCTACAAAGTAACAAATAATAAACTACGGTTAAAAGACATCAACTTGAAAATTTAGGTTTGTGATTTTGGTCCAGCTACCACAACACGTAGGCCTCCAATCTCAATCAACTTTCGTAACAAAAATTCCATGGAAACCTGCTGAAGTAAACAACATCACAAAAGTAATATATGTATACAAAGTAAGTAGTTTTTTTGTACCGTTACTAGCATTCACCAATGGAAACTATAAGGTCACACTAGTAACTTCTCAACACAGATGAATTGTCACACCCGAGTTTGCGATGGGTACCTAAATGAAAAGAGTCTACATTTGAATAAGAGTGATCATTGGGATAAAAAAAACTTAAGAGAATTGATTTGTACTATCTATACCAACATGGTGCACATCCTTTTTCGATGCTCAATTGAAGGAACTTCACAGTTAAGCGTGATTAGTTTGGAGTAGTCTTAGATTGGATGACCTCCAGAAATTTTTCCTAGGATGCATGTGAGTGAGAACGAAACATGCTGAAAGCACTAGTGTTGGTTTGTGGTGATAGTCTCATTCATAGAAATGCTTTAAGACTAGTTAACGTGGTAGAGTTGTAGGGGATGCAGAGGAATGTCGGGCCGATAGGGGCCAAGGTCGGATGCATTCATAGTTATAAACTCTCTAAACTACCACTAAGAAATATCAACCTCGCATACAATATAACTGCTTTAGAGTCTACACAACTTGCAACTCACCATACACATTCAAATGAGTGAAACAGCGCTAACAACTCACCTTGCGCTCTCAAATGAGTGAAACATCACTAACACCTAACACTGCACTCAAAATGTGACACCACTAGCAACACGTTGCACCCTCACAAGAGTTTAACATCACTAAGAACTCATACGTCCCTCAAAGAAACAGCAAAGCACCACTAACAACTCACACCTAGTTTTTTGAACATTTATAGAATAAAGAAGAATGTACTTGATATAGAAACGCAACTACTTAGGTAGAATGTACGCATCATTCAACGCTTCAAGCTTTGAGCTCCTAGAAGCTGCAGAAGATCATCCACTAAATAATGGAATCATCAGCATGAATTGAAAATAAATGAAGAATGAGACGACGTTGTTTCCTTTAGAAACGAAAACTGCGTCGCTTGAGCATGAGTCTACGATCACACGTCGCATCCAGCAACGTCTTTTTGATCCTAATCAAAAAAACGTCAGTCAAACTTAGTAAACGTTTAATCTTGAGATTTTTTTTAATTAATTAAGGTATTACGCAACTAAATAGTATTATACCGATTATATTTGTTTTCAAATTAAGATTTCTCATAAATTAATACTTAGATAATGATGGTAGTGTTACAACTTTTTGGGTGTCGTCCATGAAGAAAAAACTCCATGAGACAAGAAATCCCTAAACTTATATGTTGTTGCTGACCTTATTATTATCCGATGGAGCCTAATAATTAAGTCATTTCTTCATTAATGTTTTATATTATTTTTGTTGCAATGTATTTTAAAATTTATTCTATTTTAATTTCTACATTTTAAAATGTTTAATTTTATTTAATGTACTCTCAATAAAGGTCAAAGTTGGTGTTTGCGGTAGAACCAGAATCATTTATTGCATAATCACGATTTCTCAAAACACTCTTTTATTCGCATTATAACTACTTTTTAATCTTTTCATAACAACTTTTTATTTTTTCCATAACTATTTTTCGCTCACACAATACTAATTATTTTATTTTTCTGATTATCATTCTCTTCACCCAAACACAATTAATTATTCCTCATAATCATTCAATTTCTCGTTCTTCACTAATTCTCATTCCTCTCATGATCATTCTCATTCTCTTTGTCCAAACACATCCTAATTTTTTTTATCAGCAATTAATATTAATTTTTAGAAATATGTTCACATTTGGTCGTTTGTTTTATTTAAATTAACTTTAAAATTAATTTTGATTAAATTATTATTATTATTATTATTATTTTGGAGAATTATATTTTATGCCTAGATTTTCTTATCAATCACTGATTTGGATTAAAAAAAATTATTATGAAAATAATTCAGAATTATTTTGAAGCCAATACTTTTTTATAATCTCTTTGTGAGGGAAAAGAAAGGAAAAATCGACTTTTTTTGTGCGTTTGGTAGTGGTGAAAAGTGAGATTCTGAAAGGGCCAATTTTCCATAACCATGGAATGTTTTCACTTTAGAATATTTCATTTATTTATTTATTTATTTATTTATTCTTTTTATGAAATTAGAATACTTCATTTTATTTTATGCTTTTTTCCTCCCTCAACGCTTTGATATTTTATTTAATTGACTTATGATTATGTACCTTTTTATTAAAAAATATGTAGTCACATTTATTTTTTAATATAACAAATATTAAAATCCAAGATACAATGTCACTGAAATTGAAAATATATATATAAGTTAAATAAATTGAAGAAGCGCTAAAAAAGATGCAAAAATGGTAACATAATTATTTTTTTATTTTTTTTTTTTTTTGAGATTACGACAATTTAAATATAAATAAAAATAAATTGAAGAACGTTTGACCTGGTGATTTTTAGTGCACTTATGGTACTGAGTTACTGTTTTTTTTTTTGTAGTTAAAGTAAGATAATGTTTGATCTAAGTTTTTGGTTGATATATATTACTAACATTTAAGGGATTTTTCACCAATACTAAAAGAAATTGCCAATGACAAAATTCTAGTTAAAATTCAAATATGGCAAAATTTAATTAATCAAATTCAATTGATAAATATAAAAATCAATCGCTTCAATCAAGTTATATTGATTAAACATAATAAGTAAAATTGATTAAAAAAATGAGAGAAATTATCTTACATAATAATTTTTCATTCGCCTATTTTATATATAGAATTTTCTTAAAAATAATTTATACATATTAGATTTTTATTGGTTTTTTCAAAATTTCAATTTTACTTCTCTTTTCAACAAATTGAGCGAAGAGTATTAGTGAGCTGATTGAATCCATCTACGAAGTGATTAAGTCTATCGGTTCAACTACCTGAGATCTTGGAGCATATCTTCACAACCTCGACCATCAACCAACTAGGACATTCTTTTAAGGAGAAATAAAATAAGTACGGCAAAGTGTGTTATGTATGACAAATTTTATAATATGTATAAGCATGGTTTTTGTTTTGTTAATTCATTAATTTATTAAAAAAAGTCAAACAAAAAACAAGAAAATTTGTAAAATATCATTTTGATTGTTGAATTTTCACTTTTTTTAATTCGATCTTGAACTTTTAAAATTTTAATTTTAGTCTCTAAATTTGGAGGTTTGTTCCATTTTAGTCACAAGCTTTCAAAAATTCAATTTTAGTCCATAAATTTTGAAGTTTGTTCCATTTCAGTCTCTGAACTTGAAAAAAAAAACTTTAAAAATTCACCAATGTAAGTCTTTTTTCTTTCAAAAAGTTATCATATTCTTCCAAAAATTTTAAAAACATCTTCACATTTTATTTTTTATTGTAATAAAATTATTAATATTATTGAATCGATTTCATATTAACTTTAAATTTATTATACTGATAAAAAAAAAAATTTATGCTACAAAAATTAAAATTAGACTTTTTGAAGCTAAAAAAAGTGAAATAGAGAAAATGGGAGAATTGAGAAGATATAATTCAAAGGTTAACAGTAGACTTTGTTAGTATATAGATTGAGACATTTCTTTGCAACTTGAAAGATCTTTTCAATTATATCGGAAAATGATAAAGTACAAGAATAACTTTTTCATCTTTGGATAATAATAATAATAATAATAATAATAACAATAATAAAATATATTCTAAGGGCTTGTACAGGATAAAGATCTTGCATGATATTATAATAGATGATTACAAATATCGATTTTCATGATCTATTTACTTCAAACAATGAAATCAACGTGTCACTGACACTTATAATTATTTTTATTTTTTTAGTACGATAAATTACATATTCTAATTCATCCTTAAGAAACAAGCAAAAATTCATAGAGAATCATCGACTAAATATGAAAGCCTCCAACTCGAAAAATAAAAGAGGAATACAAAACCAAACGAAAATGAGATGCCCCCACCAAAAAGAAAAAAAAAAAAAAAAAATTCAATTTTACTTCCTCCATTTTCAAATTTATAAAATAAATAAATGAACAAATAAAAATCGTCTATAATAAACTTGAATTTTTTTTTTTTTTTTATTGATTCTATACTATTAATAATTTTAATAAAAATGAAAAAAAATAAGCAAACATAATAAAAAAAGATGATTAAATTTTAAATAAAAACTAAATTTAATTTATTTAAAAAGTGTCAACATAAAAATTCAAATTTTAAAAATTCACGCACTAAAAAAAAACAAAATAAACTTATAATTCAGAGAACAAAATCATATTTTATCAAAAGAAAATATGGGGATAAAAAAAATACGTGGAATTAAAAAAAAAAAAAAAAAAAAAACTAGTTTGCATAACAACTGTACAAACCGAATAAGATGAAGACACGTGTACGGTGGAAAACGTCAGACAGGCGTCTATAAATGGCGGCGAAATGGAGTGTTTTAAAATCAGTAAGCTTGGAGTTTTTTTTTTTTTTTTTCCGACCAAAATAAAATATTTGAGTTTTCGTTTGTTGTTTTAAGAAAAAAGAAAAATGCCGAAATGTGGATGTGGCTCCGCCTGCCATTGCAGCCCCGACAACTGCTCGTGCGTTTCTTTTTCTTCATTATTTTTTACAATTTATTTGATTTTTATATTTTTAATTTTAATTATTTGTTTATGTTTGTAATATAATCAGAAATTGACCATTATTATTCATTTTCTTTTTATTTGCAGATGCAACCATAATGTTGCTCCCATGGCACAGTACGAATTTCTAACCAATATCATTATCTATTTTTTTCTTTTCCTTTTTTGCCCTTTTAATTCACAAATTAATTTAATTTTCATTTATTAGTATGGTTAAAATAGTTGAATTTCATGGATTGGTTCAATCAAATAACATGTTTGTGTGTTCAATTTGTATTACTAAAATGTATTTTAACCATATTTCATGTTTTTATTTTTTCTAGACTCTATTTTGAAGAATTATGTTGTTAAAATAATATATTTTTATTTTTTATTTTTAGATTCTATTTTTTTAAGCTAGTTAAAAAATAATAATAATAATAATATATAATATTATGATATAAGTGACTCTTTTTTGAAAATAATTTTTTCGAATTTTCATCACAACCAGCATAGTATTATATCTTATGATATTCACCCTAAATTTAATCACAATACTCAGTGATGTTATGGTAAAAATAATATATTAACAACAAGATTAGGATTAACGCTATTTGGCCTCACAATAACGGCCTCAGACGGTGATAAATCCCTATTTAGGCCGGAAATGTGGACGTGAGCAAAAAAGAAAAATTATGACAATTTAATATCTCAATTTTTCCGATTTCATTCTCGTTAACCCTTTTCTTTAAAAAATTGTTATTTTCCTTTTTTTTTTTTTTTACAAATTTAATTTTTGTTTTTTTTTTGTAGAAATAATTATTTAAATGTATATTTTCTTTAATAATAATGAACTATTTAATTGAAAATTATGTATATTTTTCGTACAAAATTCCATTATTTGAAATACTATATTAGAAAAAAGGAGAAAAAATATTTAAATGTTGAAAAAATGTCTAACTCAATCTCGGTCAATTTCTACTAGAAATTCTCGACTAAATTTTCACAACAAATTAAAATTTTGTGGGGATGAAAATTGATTTTAGTACGGAGATGGCATTTTTTTTTTTTTTTCCTTCTAATGAATTATATATTATTATTATTATATATTTTAAATTTTTTTTTTTTTTTTGTGTTGTGAAAGCAGAAACCATGAGGAAGGCTGCAAATGCGGAGCCAATTGCAAGTGCGATCCATGCACCTGCTGAGCTTTGAAAATGAAAAAAAAAAAAAAAAAAAAAAAAAAAGTATACATATAGTGTTGCCCTATGGTTTTGTGTCTGTAAGGTGTTTGATAAAATGCCTCTAACAAATCCTTAGACAAATAAAAACCACACACAAAATCTATTTATGTATCCTTTTCTTTTTTTTATTGTTATTTTAAATCGACCCGCTATGACGGGCTAATTTCTATTAAGTCCTTTGCATCTACGTTGGTTGTTTCGTTGATTTCTCTTCGTTATTCAACTCTTCATTTTAGCTATAAATTTAATTTTATGCAATTATTCGGTTTGATATTTAATTCCTAGACGTAAAAAAACGCTACGAACTGAAATCAGTTTGATAGTAAAAGGGTTGGTTATACTAATTTAATTAGTCAAAACATTATGGAAAATCAAAATGTTTAACAACAAACAGAATTGAAATTTTCGAAAAATAGCAAAGAAAATGGTTAATGGTTTTTGTGATTCATTTTTAAAGATTGAAAATTAGTAGAGATTTTAAGACTAAAACTTCTATGATGTCAAAATCATAATATGTTTTTTGAGTTTTGTATTTCTTGAAAATTAATTTGAAAAAAGTATTTTTGAAATTAATTTTTAAAATGTTGGAATTATTTGTCATACGAAAAATTACGGTAAAACATATATTAAATAATTTGAAATCTATAACAAAAGCCATAGCTCATTAAAAAAAATACTTAATTAATGTGATTTATGTTTTTAAAGGAGATTTCATACAATAAAAATTATTTAAAATGATTTGGAATATGTTTAATAGTGAAAATTAATTTGACTATTTCAAAATCACTCAATTAACATAGCATACTTTTTTTCCATTATTTTTGTATTCTATAGGTCCAATAGAGTATCATTTCCATAATTTCTTTTTAACTTTATATATATATATATATATATATAATTATATCGTCGATTACTAATTTGTTTGACTTTTTTTTTAGATTAGATAGGGAGATTCGAACCTT